>JAACNH010001979.1:0-50000 GCA_019447015.1 Hymenochirus boettgeri
GCAAAGCCACATGAGGAAAGTAAGTTATTTACCTGTCCACTCGATTCGCGCCGCTGCCAAAGATGGAAAATCCTCAGAACCGATTCCTGTTCTATCCTCTATAGTGTGCATAGTCACGCTCGATAATGATTAATATGAAAGGGACTTACATTTTAAACCACCATTTTCCTCAATTGCTCTTCATGCTCTTCAAACCATTTGGTTGCATTCAAAACTCACTGCTGTCCAAAGATTTTCCAATAAATTTTTTCTCTCACAGGCTATGCGTTATTCACTGCAATTTAAAAAAAATCAAAACTAATAAAACATAAATGTAATTAGGAAAAGAATTTCCTATCCTAGTAATTTATTATACCCTTGTCGATGCTTGCTTCATTTGTTTACAAAGTCATTACCAAATCCTGAACAGCCACTATATTTTTTCTGTTTACATTTGGGCTCAAACATGTCCATGTATGCTTCCTCCCTTCTCCCATTTGATTTCTATTTTTAAGTCTGTCTCTCTTTTGATACTCTTTATTAACTTTTATCAAATGTTTGACAGGATAAAAGGACTAATGAAATAAAGATTGTCAATCTTCTATCGATACCTAGTTTCATATTTGGATAATGTTTTTTCTTCCCCGCAACTGTGTTGCCACCACCAAAGTTTTTTTTTGCTTGCTTCTAAACCCTACAGAAATAAAAACAATGATAAGAATTTTTGTTCCCTTTCCCCTACAGTAATTTTCCAATTTTTGTAGTAACGAAATCATCTTAAATGTCTAGCTTAAAATCAAAGCCAAACCCACAGACTCATGTAATCTTAATTAGCATGGGTTTTAGGCTTGCAGGCAACACCATTAATCCCCAAATATGTTTGAAACACGTAATGACCACCCTTATGGCAATGTATTTTTCCGAGATTAGTGCACCATTTTTTTAAACTGTGCTTGTTAATTTGCAGCTTACGACCATCAGATGTTACCTTTTCACATCAGTTCTACTCAGTTAGAACACTTTGATAACAACTAATCTCTCATTTAACCCCTAGTCACATCTTCCCACCTCACAGTCAGGACTTTGGCTGTGAAATAACTTCCTTTCTTATGGATCACTCTGCATCCCTTAATATCTTTAAAATGCAACATTAAAACTCAACCCTCTTCAAGCAAGCATATATCTGGCCTAGGACACTTCCTCCTCCCACTGACCCCATCATGGCAAAATTTCACTCCACTATAGCCATTACCGCATCTGAGGGAAACTTTCCTCTTTTTCCGAACGTGCGCTCGGCCGAGCTAACGTTCGCCAGGGTTTGAAAGCAAGGTAACGCAGTACCGATACAGCCCCGATAACCGCCCACAATCGTATGTAGGTAGATTCTGCTGTTCCATTTAAAGGGCCAACTTAAGCCTCCAACCAATACAGAACTAAGAAGGCGTTAGTGGTCATATTTTTCTACCCTCTGTTTATACTCTTTTCAGGTAAAAATAGGTACCTTCGTTTATAACTCAAGTATACATGCAGGGACGATTCAATAAAATTTTATCGTTTAAAAAATGTGTCAACTTTGCCCCAACCAATCAAATCTTTTTAACATTTGACAAGCCTACATCTGATTGGTTGTGGCACAATTACCACCACTTTCTAATGATAGAACTTTTATGAATAGCCCGGAGTATACCACCCCACAACAACACAATAACAAATACAAACAAATAACTTTGTAAAGCACCTTTTCTCCCGTATGAACCAAGCACTGTAAGCATGCTCGCAAGACCAATAATGGTTGATTGGTAAATTGTGGTATAGCAGGAAGCAGACTCTATAAATGAAACCAGTAGCTTAACAGCTGACTTTTCAGCCTGTATTGAATAACTCCAAGGAAAGGCTGTCTTTACTGGGTGTGGTTAGAGGAGTTCCACAAGGGTAGGGCAGCCATGACAGAAAGCTCTGTCTCCAAAGTTTTGAGGCGCACTCTTGGGAAGTGAACAAAGTTTATGGAACCTGCGATCTGAAGTTGTGTGGGTGCGGCTTCAGCAAAAAACAAAGTCCCTCAGCGTATCCATGGCCCCAGTGGTCAGGGATTTGACAAGTCACATCCAATCTTTTGAAAGTATATTGCTCCATTGTACTGGTAGCCAGTGCTTGAGTGAAGATCCTGTGTATGAGAACAGTGGCGAGTGCATGTTTTGTTACGCAGTCTGGTCAGCGCAATCTTCTGCCTAATTTAGGCAGTGCAAGGTCTTTTTGTGCAGAGACCTACATAAAAGTGCATTGCAGAGTCCAGCCTATGATGTGAACAGGATTGGAAGATCCTCTGGGGGGATCAGATGTTTTGTTTTTTCACTGTTCTTCCGATGAACTAGGCAGATTTGACCTACAAAGAAACACAAAATTCCGATTGGTTTCTGAAGCTCAATTCCCCCCATCGTTAGCACACCCGAGGCTGTGCACAAGGACGGAGTCTGTTTACTTTTGAATAGACCCAATCCTGATTGGTGTTGATTTAGGTAGGGGTGTGTTTGGTGCCAAGAGTCGTGGCTTTGGACAAAAAGGTACCTCATCTTTGTCAGCATTCAGTTCGAAGCAGATTGCTTCATCCATGCCGTATGCTCCAGTTAAGCAAGAATTTATTTTTGGGTTGGGGTCTGTTCCAACAGGTTTTGAAAGGAAAGGTAAATTTGTGTCAACAGCATAGCAGCAGCGATTGTCATACATGTTGTTGGATAATTGAACTAATTGCAGAAGATGCAAACAAGAAACAGGGGATAGGATTGATCCTTGTGGCAACTACCAAATTTTAGAGGGCAGGGTTGGGACACACAGGTCAGGGATACTCTTGAGTATATACAGTACGACTACAGGTTCTCAATCAGAATAAGGTAACACATGACCAATAAATTTGTACTAGAGATTGGCCAACCACTTCCGGACAAATCCTTCCGGCTTTGAGGATTCGTGAATTTTTTAGAAAAATCCAAAAAATTTTCAATAAAATTCCATCCTAAAAATAATTGTTTATAAATAGCAGTGGTTTAAATTACGCTAACTGGTAATTGGCTCAGGGACCTGGGATTATGGTCCGTGGGACAACTCCCTGGGGGAAAAACAGCAAAAATAATAGCTTTTGAGGAGTTTTTGGCTTTAAAAGTTAGTTGCTAAAAACATTTTTCCTTCTATCATCCACCCCTCCCCCATTATCCTGAGGAACAGCACAAGTTTTGAATGCAATAACGTAAGCTCTTGGGGAGAGAAAGACAAATGTTTAGCCAACTTAACTATTACAGCCAAAAACTTGCCACTAACAACTTAGAAGTGCCCTTGCGGGGCATGACAAATGCCTTTATTGGGGGTCCTGCAGCTTAAAACCAGGGCCCCCCACTGTCTCTTAGAAAGAGCCTTTGGTGTGTCTTCCTTCTTCCCAGCCAGTCGTCAACACAATCGCTGATGTTTTCCGACCAACTGGGTGAAGGTCATGTGGCAAGCCAGTGACAAACCCCAGCGATTGCAACATCACACTGCCTGTGTTGCCCGCCGGTTTTAATCCAAAGTCTTCTTTTCTTTCTCAGGCCAGCGACACCAACTCCGGCGGATGTAGCAGACAACCGGCGCGTTTACTCCGTGGCCACCAGTGACACCACCTGTTTTTATTATTCAAATAGATAGATAATGTGTGGTCATATGAGTTTAAGCATTGAAATATTAACCCTAACAACTGTATTTGTTCCATCAGCACAACTATATAAAGAGTGCAACCCCCGGAGCTCTGCGCACAGCTTGGATTGGCAAGAAAAGACAGACATGCAACAACCGGCGACATTGATTTTCACACCAGCCTCTGGCATGGGTCACTTGGTGGCCGCGTACACTGCCTGGTGTCACAACATACAGCGGAGTTAGTGTCCGCCGGTCTGTCAAGCGAACACCCCCAGGGGTTCTTCTAAGATCACAATTGGGGGTCCTGATTTCAGCTCAGGCCGCAACAGGGCACTTCTCTAATGCTGGGAGGGGGGGGTCCCGATTCGAGCTCCCCCATCCTGGGATCCTTTAAAGCCCACAACGGGCCCTTGTAAGGGCCACAATCAAGGTCCTTCTAAGACCCAGGAGGGTGTCCTCGGTTGACAGCGGGACCCTCGACGTCCCCGGGGACCGCGCGGACTTTGAGCCGTTCGAGGAAACCGTTCGGTTTGAGGAGTACCGAATGGCCGGAAGTCCTCAAACATTTGAGAAAGCAAGTCCGATGACGAGCAAATGTCTTCAAGGACATAGCTTTAAGTCCATCTTGAACTTAACTGAATACACAGTATATAGCTATGGTACTTTTATCAAGCAAAGTTTCCTAGTCTTGATGTACAGTATATACAAACTCCACTTTATAGGTCACAACAACATTTGGATGTATCTGGTTTCTCACTAAATGTTTTTTATTTTTTAATTGTATAGCCACTTTTAACAATCTGGGATGATGTCACTGAGGCATAACGATATTTAAATGATACGTTTCATGGAAAGATAAGAACCCAGTGGATCAACATAAGATACGAAGAAGATAACAGGCAATGCGGAATCATTAAGCTGCACAGGCACAGTGTTTTTATAGAAAGGCAGAGAGAAGGTTGGTTCTGCATAGTTGAGAAAACTCCACTACCAAGGGGGTAAAAAACGCTCCACTATCCCGCTCTTTCCCTAGACTGGTCAGATTCAGTTCAGCTTGCCTATACTTTGATTAACCTTGATACACTTTAACTAGAACCCCTGAGTGGGGGTGTTCATTGGAACCCATTTAGTCAGCATAATTTTCATTCATCAGATTTGCATAAAGGGTTTCTATCTGCTATTATATGCTAGTCTTGTCTTGGCGTTGTTTGTTTTTATTGCATGTTTATGTAGGGTGTGAGTTGCTAAATACTATTAAGAGGTATGGTTTTTATGTGTGTGAGTATATTGTATTTAAATAATAATCCGTTTTTATATCAGGCAAAACACTGTTTGAGTCCCCCGATGCCCCCAGATTAGATATTTATGGACTGCTGTGGGGTTTATTTTGGTGAACCTTGTTGACCCTGTCTTTTGGCCAATTTTGATAACTTATATCCTCTGATTGTCCTTAATAGTATGTAGGAGCCTGGTTCACGCATTGTTGGGAAACCGGTGGTGGGATTTTGCATGGAATGGTTAATTTGTGACAAACGAATGTTGTGCCAAATGAGAATGTGAGTGATCTAGTATTCTTAAAGTCTTTCTTTTTGGCATGTCACAGCAGATTCTTTTGAGGCCTGGTGCAAGATACCTAAAATCATGGTGTACTTTCACACGGACTCCTATAGAAATCTAAGGTATGCCGGGCCACGGTCTGTCATATCAGCACTAGATTTCCTATAGTCTACTGACAACCTTCTGCATTTTAAAAGAACACCCTACACACTTTAAGTGCACCAACTTCCCATTATACCCCACGACAAACCCTACACCTTTCACCTTTCTGTTACCAGGGCAAACACCTAAATCATATGCCAAAATTTGATGTTCAAGCCATGGGACATACCTCTAACCCTACACCAAACACAGGTACTACCCACATACTAATGCAGCTCCTAGCTACCAGCCCACCATTCGTTTCTATTATGCAACCATCCCTTAAAGGACAAGTAAGTAACAGATTGTGATGAGCCCAATAGGAAACCATGCTCTGTCAGGAGCCATGGCTTCATATTGGCTGCACTGTGGTACTGTCATGACAATGAAAGAAGGAGGATAAAGCGGATAACAGCTGAAGGAGACTTGAGTAAGTTTTTGCAGTTGGAGTTGGGTTGGGTAAAGTACCCAGAATGGAGCAATTTAGTGATTAGGCCCTCACCCTGGGTAATATGCAGCTATGGAACAGGGAAAGGTTAGTGTCAATTGTCCTTTAATTATCAAAACTAAATGGTCAAAATGCAAAAAACATACTGCCCACACAGACACAGCCACACACACCTACACGTTTGGTTACTTTGACACACACAAACACCAATCGTTCCTTACAAAGTTTCCGAGCAGTTTAAAATGTTTTGCAGCCAATGGATTGCTTCACTTTTGGTGGCTGCTGGAGGACCTGCTAAGAAAAAGATTGTGCGTCTTGTGTTTAAAATAAGCCTTAGCCAGTTAAAGAAAAAGGGCTAGGGACACACTTGCATGTATCTCACACGATTACGATTGTGTTGCTGCAATGCTTTAGCAAGTGAGAAAAGCATTCCAGGCTAACACAATATGTGAGTGGCCACATCGTGAGCTGCAATGTGATCAGTTTTCAGAGTGCATGCATCATCACCATTTTTAGTAAACCATTAATCCTGTTATCAGAGCGCATGCAATTTCAGCAGCCCAAATGCACATTAATGGGCGTAAAACACGACAAATTGTGTTTGCACATTTCACGCAAGCTACCCCATGTTGTAGTTTGCCACATCCTTAGGCTGTGTTTTTCATCCCGTTCAACACTGCCACACTGTAATTTCTGTACATAAAGGACAAATGGACGAAGTATCAGAATACTGCTTTAATTCCCAAAAACAACAACCAATGGAGTTTTACCGATCATAAATGAATATTGTAGCCAATATGTAGACAAAGTAATACTTAACGGGCTAACTGACTATATACCACAGCAATTTTTCAGAACCTGTGTTTTCTTTTTTAAAGCATGATCCAAACATGACCCTAAATTATGTATGACTATGTACACTACAACTTTCAATGCTCAAGCTACTGGTCAATACCCAAAGGAGCTTAATACACAGTATTAGCAGGAATTGCACTACCGCGTCATCTAGGTTCTGCCTTTGATATGTGTATGGAAAGAACATGTATAAATCTGGTTTAATTTTACTGTCCGTGACTGTTTGCCATCCGTTTTCTGGAGAAATGTGCTGCTATATAGTTTTTTCTGTAATTGAATCCAAGTGATGGGTCTGGGGCGAACGCACCCAGACCAACCTAGAATGCGGTAAATGGACTTCACACAACGGTTAATTGAGATTACTGGGATATGCATTTTGCATAGGGCCTGGGGCATAGCACCCATGTCATGCTAATTACTGGGCATGCTATCTTAGCAATTTTACTTATGCAAGACATGTTTATTAGTCACATTGTTGCTTGATTATTATCCCTTATCTAGATGTTTTTCATCATTGGCCATTAGGTGGCAATAGTAGTAACAGGTAAAAAAAGTACAGAAAAGTATCACACTCTTATTTTTTAATATGGGTAAAAAAAAGCACTCTACACACTAAAGGTGGCCATACATATATACAATTTACTTACGCCGACGAGCTCTCCCACGACATTCAATCGATCCTGACAGAAAATCGCAGATTTTTGCGTTCCCACATTACCATGTTAACCAAAATGCATGTGCAATTGCGTGCTCAAACGCGCTGAAAAAATTAGTGTAACCTAGACCCAAGTTTCAGTTGTAATCAATCCTGAACAATCTGCCTATTAGGATCACTTAATACGTGGATAATCAACCCCCAACCTGTAAATTATAAGATATTAGAAGCACCAAGGATTTCCGTGACCATATAAAAGAACGAGGCTGCAGCGCTGGATAACCTTTTATACAGGACACAGAACTCCAAGTGACTTCTAATATTCCTTTAATTTACAGTTCAGGTACATTATATTTAACCCTACCCCTTTGTGGATTCTGGTTTCCTTCTCATCCTGGAACGGTAAGATTATAGCTATAGTCGTTTTTCTTGTTCCTCCCATAGAAATCCACTAATGGGGTAGGTTATAGCATAATAAATAAACCCTTCACATTTAGCTGATGACCCCCTGTAAACGAGATGGAATACATTCAAGTCTATGACTTTTTAACTTACCCACACACACAGCTTGCATGCACATGTACACCCTTAAAGTCCAACTGACGTGCACTGCAATAAAACGCACTCATTGTGAAACCGGTCTACTACCTTTCTGCACGTGTCGCACGAGTCCTTTCGGCTTACAGATACAGAACATAAAGGAAAAGCAGCAGCAGCCGGCCTGTCAGGTCCACATCTGTAATCATAGTGTAAAAGCTAATGCCCCTGGCACAACAAGCAAATCATATAGAAACAAGCTGCGAATAAGATTTATCAACAGAAAGTGACCGTGCTCAGTGGTGTTATCCAGGCTAGCAGGCTTATAACTAATGGCCCAACGACCACCATCGTACCGTTCATCCACTACGCAGTTACACGCCAGTCAGCCGCTAACACAAACCCCCGCCCCAAACTGTCTCGATACCATTTCATTGGTCCTCTGGAACCATCAATGAAGCCGTGGTCCAATAAGGACTCCCACGCTCAGACCAATAGAATCACACGCGTACCGTTCGCTTCCTGATGAGGCGGGGCAATGTAATTAGTGGAATGAAGGACCTGTGGATTGTAGGATTAGTCAAGAAACGGGGAAAAGTTTGTTCTACACCATGGGCATATCATTGTTTTGTCAAAGACAAGCCTAGGTTCCTCCCAGTATACTGACTAAAAGCGACGAGACCCGTACATCCAATATAGATAACGTCCCTTTATTAGGATGCAATAGTAATAGAAGATGGTAACTCCACACAATCTACCTAACTTGTTCTATAATCTACACACAACGGCTAGTATGGAAACATCTAAGGCAGTCATGTCTGGCCTTCACACTCCATGCAGAATGCTACCGGAAGCCTGCTGGGAGATTTAACCTTCCAACACCTGGAGTACCAAGGCCCGACATTACTGATCTGTGATCCCCATCCCCGAAGTGCAGGTGGTAACTACCCCCGACTCCAGCGTGGGTAACATCCCCGAACTCCACCCCCGCCCCTACACATGTGACCACACTCAGGGGCGGGCATTCCTCCGGCAAACATGGCTGCCAGAAACGGACGCGGAAAAAAGCGTTTTCCCTTACTATTACTGGCAGGCGTGTCCGTTTTCCATTTATATTATGTCCATATACTAAGGTAGAGGAGAGTTTTAACTTGCAGAGCCGCACATGATATCCTGTTATCATGATTGATGTGCTCAAGGTAAACCGTCTGTACACACGTGTCGTGTCTTGTATGATGTTGGTCCTATCTCCCCTTCTTTTTCCTTGGCAGTACGATCATCGGGATTTCCAGGTTTGTCCCCAGGACGTTCCTCCTCGTGTCCGCTTTTCATTGCTGTGTGAGCGCCCCCTTGTGGTTGTTGCCTGTCTGTGCTGTATGTCACAATTCTACTCTCAGCTATAGGTAAGTAGCAGGGTGGGCAATTCATGTCAATTCATTGGCACGGAAAACATGACATGACACACATCCCACAACTGAATTTTATCAAAAGATTAAATTAATATACTTAATTGTATTAGTAGGTCATTGTAATTAATCATATCTTCCTTTTTAATAAAATTATTTCCATTTTGTGGAGATTGCATTATTTTTAGACTGTACTATGTAGGTGGGTGGTAGGCTAAATAATCTCATATTATAAGTGTATATGTAATGTAAGGTATAACATATTAGTTTATTAATATGTACAAAATAAGATATATAAGTGTAGTAACTGGCATATGAAATAAAAAAGTACTAACACCACAGAATCTCCCCCGTTGAATGGACCTGGTCAAAATGGGAGCTAAAGACCACCCTCTCAGATTATTAATTCTGCATGGAATTTTGCTGCCATTCCTTATTGTCCTTATTATCCAATAGGTGTGCTTCCTGGTAGCTGCTGTAGCACACATCACATCCTACGCAATGCATGCTTACAGTAACATCCTTAGCTTTGCATTGTGGGTAGAGACTTACTGAGCATGTTGCAGTTAAGGCCAATCAAAAGAAAAGTTTGCTTTCCCAGTAAGTGTAGATGATATCCAGCTGTATAGCATTGTGGGAAACTTCCTAGGCATGTGCGGAGTTAATGGCCAATCAAAACAAGTTTGCTTTCCCAGTAAGTGTAGATATATACCATCTGTATTGCAATGTTGGGTGAGAGTGCTTCACATCCTGATGCAATGTGAGTGGAGCGGTGGCATGGCCAAACGACACTGTCTGTCTCTCTCTCTGTTTCTCTCTCCTGTCTCCTCCTCTGTGCTCTCTCTCTGTCTCTCACTCTGTCGTCTGTGCTCTCTCTTCTTCTGTCTGTCTTCTCTCTGTGTCAATTTCTCTGTCCTTTCTCCTATCTGGTTAGCAGCAGTGCTTACAATGATCAGCTTCCAGTTAGTACATTATTAATAAATTGTCACATTACTGTAATATAATTGGCGGACTGTATCTAGCAGCCAATGGAATACCCCATATTAAACAAGCCCCAGGTTCCCTCCTACTGCCCGCATGTGTGTAAAGTACATTTACGCAATTAACAAGCCCTTCCACCTTGGTCGTATCCAGGTAAAAGCCAATAGTGTTAACTGAAGAAGGCATTGCCTTATAGAAATGGTGGACGATCCTGCTGTTGTAGGTTGAGACGCTTGCCATGTTCCTCTGCTTGAGAAGCCCTGGGGATTAGCTGGAGAGGAGTTAATGTGTGTACATTATTGTATGTATACAAACTTGACAGCACCGGCGCTGGGCTCCAAGTGCCGATGGAAGCCCCGCGTAGCCTCCCAACACTTGCGCAGGGCCTGTGTTTTTGGCCGCGAACAACCGCAAACACCCCCCTGGAAGTCAGAACTACCGGGAAAGGCTCCAAGTGCCGCGGAGCCTCCACAACACTCGCGGCGGGGACCCTGGGAGCCTGGTTTTTCGGCAGCGCGAACAACTGCAAACACCACCGGAAGTTGGAACTCCCAGGAAGGCTCCAAGTGCCGCGGGCAAGACCCCGCGGAGCCTCCCAACACTCGCGGCGGGCCTGGTTTTCAGCCGCAACCAGCCGCAAACTACCCCTAGAAGGACGGAACTACCGGGAAAGCCTCCAAGTGCCGCGAGAAGTTATCATTAGGTAAAAACGTATCTTAAACATAATAATTACACTACAAAAATAACAGCGTTATTACTTAAAATATGTCATTCTAGATAGGACTACCATAATATGGAGGGCCTTGTAAGTGGCGTAGCTTACACTTATTATATATTAATAATTTTAATAAATATAGTGTAACTAACACTCCAGCAAATTAAACTATTATAAAATTAACACATAAAAAACCCATGTGCACCAACGGGCACACTTTTGCTAGTTTTTTTATAAAATAAAACTTAATAAAAATAAAAAATTATCCCGCAAATCGGGTAACCCACAGGTACCCAACCCAAATGCAGGACTCTACCCCCCCTGGTCTTACTTTGCCCAGGTCTGTAAAATAGCATGAGTCAAGGATGGTAGACATGTTCCCCCGAGACTGGTCAATGAAGGTGCAAAACAAATGGGTTCACACACTCCAACAAAAGCTTTATATAGGTAAGAACACTGCTGTTGTTCAACTACCACGCGGAGCAACTGCAAGGGAGCCCCTTCTATCTAGTTTTCCCAAAAACCACTGTGGATTGAGCATGGAGAAAGGGCCCCATCATAGGTTCTGGGGGCCCAGTGATTCCAATTAAGCCACTGCTGGTTACAAACTCGAACAGCACAGGATAGGTAGTTGAGAGGAGATTGCAAGTCTAACTAATGATAAGTTGGGGGAATCCTAACCTATATAAAGATTTTTTTTTATTGAGAGGGTGGAAATGCCCTTTAAATCCATAAACCGTCTTTTCATATTTCAAGCCAAGTAACCACTGATTGAAACAATTTATAAAAATTTGTAAATCGTGTAAACTACCACCCTAACCAAAATTTACAAGAATTCGTCAGAGAAGACTAGCATTTCCAATATTTTTATATATACCAGCCCACTCTTGACGCTATCCAAAGAACTTTGCCATTCCATGAAGTTGCCATCCTGGAAGACCATTCTAAGCTACCGTTTTAATCATTCAGGAACACTATTGTGCATTTGCCACTAACCGAGACAGAGGAAACTGTTGCAGAAAGGGTTCGGTCTGTATAGCTGGGGTACAGTCCTTGGGATCTTTCGACCCCCGACCATTCAACATTGTGGCCAGTCAGCCAGACGGAAGTCTGTCTGCCACGGCTACTTTTGCGTCCTCCATAGGGGACTGTACGATCGGCCCTGTTTTCCCGTCCTGTCCAATCACGTTCGACGTCAGTTGCAGCCACCCCAGGAAACAAACCAATATTTTGGCTTGTCGTCTAATACACTGAAATTTCGTCCCACCGAAATACTGGATGGTGTGTACCAGCTAACTTATTTAGAGCAGCTTAGTCAAGGTAGTATATGAAAAATCATGTGGGTGGGGGAATATTAACCTGTATACAATTTTTGTGGAAGTGTGTGTGGAGATGCCCTTTAAAGAGCAGCTGTATTAGGAAACTTTTTTTTTTGTTTCTTTCCATGTGTTAATAATTCCCCCCCCAACCCCCAGTTTGACTTTACTTTCTTCATTTACTCTGTGATCCGAGATAAACACAAAGTAGAAGATTGTATTGCATTCCTGTACGCTACTTGTACTGTCAATCAAATCCTATGACTTGACCCTCTTCCCTGCTCAATTCCCTCCCTGCTCTATTACAACATAGATATAGAAGCATTAGCAGGGGGGAGAGTAGCTTTGAGGCAGCGATAAGGTTGCCCTTGACCCCCATCTTGATAGTTTTCCACTGTTTGATGATGGGTCCAAAGAGAGAGATTGTGTTTGTATGCAGTAAATTTTACTGTTCTCTTTCTTACGTGTCTCCAGGATACGAAAGCTTTCTATTGGCCACTGTGTGTGGGTGTTTTTTTTTTGGATGTTGAACTTTAAACTCCTTTGCACATGAGAAGCTGTCGTCGACAGCTGGTGTTTAGACATGGAGGAGTAACAAAAGGGAGGGGGAAGGGGGGAGTGCTGCAGAGATCTGACACCATGAAAAAACAGTTACTGACAGAGGTAGGAGAAGCAGCACAGAGTACATGAATTTAATTTGCAATGGCAAAGTGTTTTTTTCACTATAGATGCATTTTTCTCAGATTTCATTAGCTAACAACTTTTTAAAGGGCATGTCCTCCCCAAAATTAAATTTAACCCACTACTGACCCCGCTGTGTAGTTGAAAGAAATCCTTACCTGACATCTCTGCTCCTTATGTTTCTCCTGCAGTGTTTTGCCAAAGTCCAGAAACTGAAGTGTAGGAGGTGTCTTTCTGTGGGTAAGGTTTCTGATCCTTGTCTTTTGAGAGATAGTGCCATGCAGAAGGAGCCCTCCCCACCCTCCTGATCCCTTCATGGCTGCCCCCACTTAGCTTAAAAAGTGTTTTTATATAATGTGGGCATCCCTGCCCACCCCCAACTGCTATGTAATTTGCTAAAAAAAAAAAAAAAGGATCTGAGTTCTACTTACAGCCGCCCTTCACTCCTTGTCGCTGTGCGTTGCTGGCAGCTGCGTCTTGATTGGCTGCCTCTCAGCCAATCATAGCCGCGGCTGCTGGTCTGGCCCTGTTTGCAAATCTGGCAAACATCCAGGAGCTAGTGGTGTAAGTAGAATCATGTTGTTGGGGTTGGGCAGGTTCTCTACATTATATTTAAAAAAAATATTTAGATGGAGGAGAAACTCTCTAAGTCCAATTTCCACCAAATAGGAAAATCGCCCCACCCAGATTGCAATAGTTTGATAGATGTATAGTTAACGTTCCGAGCCACATTTAAAGGGCATGTCCACCCTTCCTAATTGACATAATGTTCTCCTTGCTCCCCCAGCTCAACGATAATTGTATAACAGAAAGTGCCCATATTAACTTCCCTCTTTCTTGCTGCACTGCAGGCACTCTGCTGTGCGAAAATGCAGCAGGGGCAGACTGGCAGTGATCTGGATGGCTGAGGCAGCCATCACTGACACGGCTGCCGGTAGTCCTGAATGGCGGAGGAAAGAGGAAGGTAAGTACTATTAGGGCACTTTCTGTCTATACAAATACGCGGTGGGGCTGGGAGCAAGGAGAACATAGTCAAAGCTTTTTTGAGCTAGGGGGAGACCAAATAGAGAGGGATGGGAGAATGGCTGCAGTGCGCATGCCATTCTCCGGAGGAGAACAGGAGCAGAGTCCTATATGGACTCTGCTTGCTCCTGGTGGCCATTTTTTTTTTACTTGGGGGGGGGGGGGGGGAAATTACAGGAGAACCATAATGGATCAGGATGTAAGGTAAGGATTAAACTAACACTACACATTGGGGCCAGTAGTGGGGGGGATTATAGTTTGGGGTGTACATGCCCTTTAAAGCTATCCAATTAACTTGCCATCTGCTGGAAGACCATTCCAATTTTTTACTATTATCGCTGTAAGAAACTTTTCCTTACTTGAAGATTAAATCGTTTTTCTTATAATATTAAATTGATCTGTTCCTCTGGAAGCTGGTGACTGTCTGAGTACACAGTTCAAAATATACCTCTGTAAGATTCTATATCCACTATTCATCACATAGCAAAACATACACACACATATTTCCATGTGCACCAACGGGCACCATTTTGCTAGTTAATATATAGTGTTAAAGTGATCATAAGAACTTTCTCTCAGTGTAGAATGCCCATTGTCTAATAGTCTACATACTGTAGTCCATTCCTTTTGGATGTTTTATTTGCAAACTTCCAAACCTAGCACCACATTTAAAATTAGGCCTTACCAGTGCTTTGTAACCTTGCCTTGAATCTATAACCTTCTTTATACAAGACAATTCTTGCTAGCTGTTGCTTGCCAGGCAATGTTCGCAATAGAGCTTTTCATAGTACAGAGCCATTTATTTAATCGGCAAAGATTGTTAAACTCCAAAATTAAATTTTTCAACATCTTGTGTGCTACTTTACTGCCCATTTTGATACTCATAGATGAAGCTCCACTGAGAACTACTTTATGCAATCTATTAACCATTCAAATGTGTTTTTTCAAGGCCATTGACCTTAGTTTATAATAAGTTGCCTGTTTGGCCCAGTATCAAAAAACATCCACTGCTGAATTCTATCTAAATTCTTACTCACATCTTAATAAAATCAAGCAAGTTGCTTGTCCTTGAGACATAGTCCAGAATATGAACCTGTACTTTTCAGTCTCTTCCCCACCGCTGTTAAATTTTAAACTTAAATTGAAGCCAAATCTAAAAGAAATAGCTGGGGTATAAACGATAAGGCTGAAACAATATGGTGCAGCTGTGTACAGGAAGCAAGAAGGTGGGTAAATTAATGGTAGGTGTCTGTTATAAGCCCAAAATGCTAGTGCGGAGGTGAAAATCCACCCCATATGCAGTTGGTGAAGGTTGCTGGTATGGGACATGTTTGGTCAGGGTAATTGAAATTCCCCATAGTAAGATTGAAATACGGAAATGCAACACCTCAAAAGGTATCAAGTCCTAAAGTTGAGCATTTTCTTTCACAGACTAAAAGCATACTTTGTTGTATTTTGTAATCACTAATAACATTGAGCTTGTTATAGAGGTGAAGGTAATGGGAAGCTTAGGGAATAGTGATCATATTTTGTCAATCAATATAGTTTTGCAAAAAACAAGGTGTACTGGGTAAGCATAGCTAATTTTATGCTATTAAAGAATAACTACACTGCTCATTAATTGGGAGATACGTAGTTTTTAGGTAAGATACTGAGTGGACTGCTTTTAAGGGGGTATTAAACTACTAGGGCTAGGCCCACACTAAGCATTTTTTCTGCGATTGTGCATGCATTTTTTCCAATCATTGAAAATGCGGCAACTCACAAAAACGCGCGTTTCGGGTGTGTTGCAATTGCGCATGCACAAACACACACAAAAAATGCACAGGGCGTGGCTTGGCGCGGGTCCCGACGGACGCATGGTGTGAGAGCTGCCGGACCAGATCCCTATCTAACACAGCACACAACCCCAGAAAATCTAAAAACTACCCAATAAAGCCACGGGGAAGCCTAGCGACAAGAACACCCCTCCCAAAGCAGACCCCCAAACCAAGGTTTTACCCACCTTTTCAACAAAACTAAAGCGGATCCAAAATCCAAGATGGCGGCGCCCACTGACACAGTGCACCACAGTCAGCACACAGGGGAAACCCAGACTCCATCCGGCTCAGAAGAGACACTGAATCACTTGATGATCTCTGCTCTGTACTACGCTCCCTACCAACCAAGGTGATTTGCAAACTTACTAACTAAAGTAGAACAAACATGTAAAAAAATAGCCTCCTTCGCTCCGATATTAAAGAGATAGGCAATAGAGTTGTGGAACTAGAAGCCAAAACCAAGAGCACGAAAACGCATTAGCCCAAATAGGCACGGTATGTCTGAACAAACTCGACAACCTCGAAAATTGAGGCCGAAGAAATAACATCAAGTAAGGGGGCTCCCTGAATCTATAACCACAACAACGACCTGCCACTGTCCTACAAAAATTATTTAACACCATACTAGGGGCAGCAGAGGACACACCAAAAATAAAATTGACAGAGCACTAACGTCCAAAGGACATGATGACACTAGGCAGAGAGATGTATATGTTGCATCCATCATATCCATTAAAGAGCAAATAATGATAAGCTGAGACCTGTACCGAACCATTTTCAATAATCCAAAAATATCTATATTTGCCGACCTATCCAGAAGGACACTCAGCATAGGCGAGCATTAAAACCCCTGCTAACAGTCCTCCAGGAACAAAAAATTCAATACAAATGGGGGCTTCCCCTTTTCACTGATTGCACAAAAAGATGGAAGAACAGAGTACTCAAGAACTTACACTCAATTTTAGGAAAATTGGGGCTCCCAAAAGTCTCCCTCCCAGACTGGGATCAACCAGCTACACCACGTATATCCAACAGAAAGAGACAGTAAGTCCTCAAAACAAACACAAAGAAGACGTACCACTCACCACAAAACTCTCTACCAAAATGAAAAGGCCTACACCAAACTAAATCTTAAAATCAAAGATGACTCTACCTCTTAACATCTACCCCACCATGAACACAAGGGGTCAATGTTCATTTATATTATTCGAAAACATAGGGACAAAAAACTTACCGATGGGACCCCACCAACCTACAACCCCAAGTGGGTATCTTACCTCTCGAGGGCAAGAGAGGTTCTGAAGTCTCAGCCAGTTTAATGATGTTACAGTTGTATTTTCTAAAAATGTGTCTTAACTACAATACTTACCGCAACCTAGAAAGAAATGCTATGCATATATGTTTTTTTTCTCACAGGTTACACAAGACAAGAATAAGAAGAGAAAGAAATATAGGGCACTAAGTATAGATCAGTAAACCACCCAAATGGGTCTAGGTGCAATAACTCTGCTAGATACCATATAAATTCAAAAACAAAAGAAAAAGAGCAGAATGCAACACTCTATATAAAGGCTAAAATCCTTTAATGATTCTTAGATCCTGTCTTTCTCTCCCGATGCCTCTGACATGTGGACTTGACTTTACCTTTGGACTGGTAGATATGATTTAAATAGAGTGGGTAGGCTTTGTATGTCACAAACAGTAAAACCTATGACCATGCCTGTATACCTTATATTACTCTGTACCTTCTGGTTGTATTATTTGCCTGTTATATATGTTCTTTAATATGCTTTCTGATCAGACTTAGGCGATTAGACATATTCAAGTAGGAGTGTTAAGCAGTTCATAGCTAATACTGTAAAACCTACTTCCATTTTTGTATTTTGCACCTCCTGTTCATATTCACGTGTCCATTTGAATGTAAATATACTTTATATGTAAGGTAGTATTTCAGGAGTCAAACAGTGAGTGTTTTAACATGTTTTTATTGTGTAAGTCCCGGTTCATTTAAAGGATTTTTTAGCCTTTATATAGGTTTGCATTCTGCTCTTTTTCTTTTGTTTTTGAATTTACAAAGACAAGAAGACACAAGTTAATTGTAATAACCCCCTTTTTCCCTTTCCCCTTCTTCCCCCCCAACATACCCATAACCCCCCTCAAAGTGGATGCTCTGGTTCAAACCCAAAACAAACAACCCTAAAAAAAAAGTAGACAATCATGTTGCAAGAGACACACTTCAAAACGACCCTAATTCCATCAATACGAGACAAACGCTACACCCACTGGGTCCATAGCTCTAACACCAAAGCAAAACAAAAGGAACTTTTATAGCATTCCACAAGACTCCCATTAACAATCAAAAACTCACTATGACAATAATGGAAGATACATTATTCTATCATTCTACAATTATTTTATCATTAACGACCACATACTAACACTAGCAAATTTCTACCTTCCCAATCACTCAAGTCCACAGTATACAATACTTAGAGAAATTGATCAACTGAAGGCAACATTAACTAGGAGGACTTCAATTTTGTAATAGACCCCACCATAAACTCTACGTCAGGACACTCACACATACCATACAAACACTTCCAAATTCAAACAACACTACACAACCTGCAACTCATAGATACATGGAGAATCCATCATCCAACTACAAGAGATTTTACATGTTATTCAGCTCCCCATGATACCTATAGCAGAATCGATCTATTCCTCACATCACATAACCTATTGTCATGGAAACTTAAATGCATAATAGACCCTACCATATGGTCAGATCACGCAGCCATGTACCTAACATTTACAATACCCAACTATACAAAACAGCTTGGAGCATCATCAGGGACACACTAATAAAACAAACGGCACAGAATAAAAAAAGAAAATACAAAACACGTACAACAGCTCCCATCAGACATACTCAACTAGAAATTAATCATAAACTACATAGGGACCCCAAATTCGACAAGAATTAACAGCTGAACCCATCTACTTCACACTCTCAACAAAAAATACTGTCTCAAACAGAACTACAAAATAGAATAATGTACGAAACAGCGATAAATGCGGTAGAACCCTTTGCAAACTCTCTAAAAGATAGAAAGCAAAGAACATTATCCCTAATGTTAAACAGCTAATGATGATAGTGCACAAGTCTGAGGACATCGCTGAAGAATTTCAGAAGTTTTACGCTAATTTTTTCTCCTTAAACATCTCCTACTAGCAATACCGCTAACAAAATGAAAATTCCCAGGATTACATCACGAAAGCACCTTACCCACACTCACAGTAGAACAAACACAACATCTAGAATCACCCTTTACTATATCGGAGCTGACACAAACAATCAAAACCCTTAAAGGAAACAAAAGCCCAGGACCGGACGATACACCGCTCCTTTTTATAAAAAATTCCAGAAAGAACTAATCCCACTACTACTGGAGGCCTTCAACAGTTTCTCCCACCACCACCCCTTCCCCAAGCAATCATTAGAAACACACTTAACAGTAATACCTAAACTCGACAAAGATCCCACTATATGCCGCCATTGCTCGCCCCTTTCACTAATTAATATGATATAAAATTATATGCCAAAATGATAGCTACAAACTGCAAAAACACATTCCTTCATGGATAAACAGAGATCAGGTTGGCTTCGTCCCCAGAGAGAAGGAAGAGATAACACTATCAAAACAGTTATGCTGATAGCTCAAGCTCAGAAACACAAAATACCAATGTGCCTTCCTCCCTAGACGCAGAGAAGGCCTTCGATAGGGTCAACTGGAACTTCCTTGAACAGACACTATACAAGCTGAAATTGGCCCAACATGCCTAAATAAAATCATGGCACTATATAATTCTACTCTGCGAGAGTCAGAATCAATGGCACATTATCTAAACCTTTTCAGCTATCTAATGGTACATGACAAGGCTGCCCGCTATCCCTTACTTATATATATTAACTATGGAACACCTGGCAAATGCAATAAGAAACAATCCAGACATACAGGTGCCACACATCACACAAAATGGCATATATGCAGATGACCTTTTATTATTTATTACATATCCACACATATCCATCCCCAACATTTTCACAGAAATCCAACAATACGGACAACTTAGCAATTTCAAAGTTAACTATCAGAAATCCAACTGCCTAAACATAAACCTCCCGAAGAAACCATATCATCAATAAAAAAAACAACTTTCCCTTCAAAATACAAGAGATAACATCACCTACCTGGGAATTAAACTCACAGCTAACCTAAACAAATTTATAAAAAAACTGTATCCCTCTTCTGGGCGTCATTTCCTCCAGACCTGTGCACATGGGAAACAGATAACATTCATGGTTTGGCAAAATAAATGTAATACGAATGATATATACCAAGTGCTTGTTTCAGACTATACCATCCATCCCCTGCCCACAAATTTTTCAAAATTGTTCAACAACAATTGACAAGATACATCGGGGGGAAAAAAAATCCAGACAATTTTCGAAACATAACCAAATGAAAAAGGAGGACTAAATCTACCTGATATGAAAAAAACCATACGCTGCATTAATAGCCCACATATCTGACTGGTTCCACCACCCAAAGGACAAACTGTGGGTAGAAATAACTTCACAACTGCCACAACGCCACTAACTATACTTCCCTGGATATCTACAACGACCGCAAACAATCTATGACACATATTTGCTCCCCCATATTCTCTGAAATTGGGACAAAGCAATAAAAAAATAAGATATATCTAATATGCATGGCTATATGACACCAATCTTCATACATCGCAATTCCCACCAGGACCCAAAAAGGATTCGTCCTAATCTGGGAAAAAATAGAAACACCACGTGGTCAACTATGCAAACCAATAAGATTACTCCCCTGAGCAATATCTTGGAAAATCAAACCCCATCTGCAATGGCATTCTTCAATATGCCCAACTCCAACATTACATCCAAACAACAAGGCAAAAAAAGGCTTTAAAATACCCCCTCCGCATTTGACTCGATTTGCAACAAAAACTCTGAACCCCAACATATAATCTCAAGAATATACAGAATACTACAAAACTCGACTCTGACACTTACCGGGCATTTACAAACAGATGGGAGAAAGATTTAAACTGCTCATTCACAGAAGAACAATGGGAAACATGCTTCACCACAACCCACAACTTGCAATAGCCTGCAAGGCCCAACTACAAACTACTAAGCAGATGGTACAGATGCCCTACTCCCTCATAAAATGTACCCCTCAATTCCAGACACCTGCTGGAGATGTCAACAACAGGTGGCTCCATCTTACACATCTGGTTTAAACTGCCCTCCAATAAGGAATAACTGGAACATATAATAGACATATATAATGAAATTTCACTAGAAACCACACACATGTACTCCTCAAATGATATTGCTAAATATGTCCCAGAAGCACAATCGAACTACAAAACAAGTATTCTCGCTCTACTTCCTAATAGCCGGAAGAGCAGTCCTACCAGCTACTGGAAGCAACAAACCCCCCTACAAGTAAAGCATGGATCGATGAACTAAACCAAATAATGAGAATGGAATAACGTACGGCCACTATAACTAACAAAATATCTAAATTCAATAAACAATGTCTACTTGGATACTATTTATGGACTCAGACAAATACAAAAACCTTCTACAGAACTAATAACTTGTAACAAAAGTATATAACTCAAAATAAAGTAAAATGCAAAATGTCAAAATTATGAACCACAGGAGCGAGACCAGGTGTCCACTACTATCCCCCTACCCTTTCTCCCCCATTCTGTTTCTCTCTCTAATATCTTTGTTTCTCTATTATAAACCAAGCAACGAAAATGCAAACAATTATGATTGTTAAAATGCAATAATGAAAAACAATAAAATGTTGAATTAAAAAAAAAAAAAAAATTGCACACTAAATCACATGCAATTCCTTGGCTATTGCATTTGCGGCACGTGTGGCCGTGCCCTTACTCTTTTTATACAATTTTAGCATTTGGGAACCATTGCAAAAAAATGAGGTTCGCTCCAGCATGGCTAAATGCTCGGGTAAAAGGAAAATGGAAAGAAAATGGCATTTACATCTTTTTAATGGGAGGAACAGAACATGACATGGATAGCTGAACAAAGCAAGATCAGCTCCAAATTGCTTTTAAGTATATCATAGTAAAAAGAAAATGACAGAGCATGTGGGACCATTAAATAATGGGGCTAAAACAGTTATAAGGGGATGCCAAAAAGGGTATTGTGCTTTACAGTTTCTTTCCTCTGTATACACTACAGAGGAAAGAATAAATAAATACTATTAATAAGTAATATTCACTCTGGCTGAGGGTATGTTACAGAAACAATTAGATTAATAAGTTAATATCAGTAAAGCACCAGATGAGACAACTATGCAGATTTAGAACTTCAAATGAGTGTAACATTGCTGCAGCAGACCTAGGTAGATTATCAAAAAAGATGACTAGTTAGTAAGTCGTTTATGTGAAGTATCTCTTGCAGGTCCTGAATGCCAGCATCACACTTCACCTTAGAAAGTATACACCCTCTGCTCCTTAGCTAATCAAAAGCAATGGTCCTAGAGATACTTGCAATGTGCATGGAGGGGGTGTGGTGGATGGATAGTTTTTATCTCTGCAGCACAAGTTCCCCTCCCTCTGGCAAGCAGTAAATCATTGCGTAAGCTTCCACTCTCATTTTTCTTTCCATTTCTTGGGATGTCACAGAGCAGGGAGAAATGTTATACAAGCTGCAGAAGTTTACATTCATGACACGATACAAGGAGGAGTCCCTTCATGGTAACAGGGAATTGATTGACAGCACATGTAACCGCAGTGACTCAAATAGCGTCTGTTTCTACCTTGAATATCTGGCACATAGAATGTAATGAAAGAAATAAGGTGCGGGCGGAAATATAGAACATGTTGAAAGAAACCAAAAAAAACTGTGATTTTCTCACTTTAGAGACCCTATGTCTTTGTTACCCCAGTGCACTTTTGTTTTTGCAAACGTAAATGGCAATATATCATGATTACTATTCCCTAAGCTTCCCATTACTTTCACCTCCATAGTGAGTTCAGGGTTTTCGATATTACTAGATAGATCCACAAGCATCTTTTCTAGTAGAAATCCTACCATCTGTGACAAAATATGCTTGTGTAGCATTTGACATTGTAACAGACCCCTTTAATTAATACATAACCCCCCTCCTTTTTTATTTTTTTCCTGTTATGTCTAAACATCTGCGCCAGTCATTTTCTGCTATACCAATTGTATCATACTTTTCATTTAAGAAGGAATTGGGGTCTCCTCCAAGTTTAAGTTGGAGCATGCCCTCATAAATGGCACTGATCTTCAATTAAGCAGACGGAAACAGAATTTACCCGCAATTGTGCTACAGTGTGTCTTTTCTGACAGGTCTCGATGCTACCTTGAACTGCATGCGTGTAAATTGTAAGGGTACATCGGGACCTGGCATCACTTACCTGCCCGTGATCCCACAATGCAGTAAGCCACAATGCAGTAAGTATTTACTGCATTGCGGGATACCGGTTAGGTAATAAGTGTGAAGACTGTAGCACCCTGCCTATTTGTCTATAGGTTACCTATGCATTTAGATTTATAAAGGGACTTACAGCATTACGGGATCATGGCCCTGCCTATTTGTGTCTATAGGTTACCTATGCATTTAAATTTATAAAGGGACTTACAGCATTACGGGATCATGGTTAGGTAAGTGATGCCAGAAAATATATACGTACATCGTCTTGTATTAATCTAACCTCCTTCCATTAATCTAACAGGAGCAGACAGGTAATTTACCACGTCACACACCCCTATTGCTTCTTCTGACTCTCCTCTATGCATCCGGATGTACTATACTATACATCTCTCTTTGTATTTTTGGGGGTAATTAAGCTAAATGCAATGTTTTTTTATTAAGGGGTGAAAATGTTTTTTAATGAACATAATTTAAAGCAACCGTTTTCTACTGGCCTTTCAGAAAGACTTGCTTTAAAGAAATAGTTCACTCTCAAAGTATAAATATATTGATGAAGCCAGGAGGTTAAGGAGCTTACCTTCCGTTCTTCAATCAATAACACAAATTCGGGAACGAGATAAAAAGAACTTCACATTAGTGTAAAGGCCTAGGCACACCCAGGTAGCAATTTGCAGGACCTAAGTTTAAATATCCAGTAAATAATAGAAAAATGCACACTACATATGAATGCTTAATACATTTATTTGTGTATCACCTTGTCTCCTGATGAGGACAAGTGATCCCTGAAACGTGATTTCAAATAATGTATTAAGCATTCATATGTAGTGTGCATCTCCTACTATTTACTGGACATTTATATATGAAGAAACTTACCTTTTGTGCTGAAATTCTCCGACCGCTTCCTCTCTCTGTACAGCTAAGTGTGCATTACGCGCTGTGCGCTATAGCTGTACAGGAGAAGGAAGCAGTTGGAGATTTCAGTGTGGCCGCGGTAGATTGTGCAAAAAGTTACGTTTCTTCCTTTCCTGACCCTGCGTTATTAATTGAAGAATCAATATATTAAAGGACATGTAATTTAAATTAATATTGCTTGATATACTGATAGTGCTGAATATTTATTTTTCAATAGTGCGAGGAATTTTGGGAAGATTGTTCTGTTTTCACTTTGGATACTACAAAGGAAGTTCGTAAGCAGTTTGGGTCCACTGTTTCTACATTATTCTGTTTGATAACTGCACACACGTTTCATTTGATGTTTTATTGCACTCGAACCCTTCCAACATTTTTGCACTTCCAATTGGTAAGATTTGTTTTCTAATTCTGTATTATTTTTATCAGATTTTCCATTATAAGAAAAAATTAACTTTATTAACATTTTTATGTATAGGATACAGATGTATCACATCTGGAACACCACTGTTGGACAGGGATGGGACTATTGGGTAATTTCCTCTTGCAAGAAATTGTTAAAGGCAACTATAGTGTCCAAATTCAAACTTTAAAAACCTCATACTATTAAACTAATTCATCCCATCCCCCAACATGTATCTGTCCACCCGTTTTGTTGATATAATTTATAGGTTTTTAGATTCAGTGGGAGAACTGTCAATCAAAGTGAATGGCATGCATAGTCACGCCCTCCTACTGCTGTGAATTAACTATCCACGGTCCTCTCTATGAAGTAAATTACCATATCCTCTAACTATTAACAGTACAGATGCTGCCACCATGTGTAAGAGGACATGCATAAATCTTAGTTATTCCCTGGAAACTCCCAGAAACTCAGTATAAAAAAAAAACTGTTTTATCCCATCTCTCCCACACACATGTAAAAGCAATAAATTAAGTTTCATGGTAACACCTTGTATTACACAGAGCCTGACAGACAGATAATGCAATTAGCATGGCTGCATTATTGTAAATTTATTGCATTTTATACTGTATCATTCTGACTCAGACTGGCTCATGTGTTTACCTGATTAACCTGTAGTTCTATGTTTTCAATATACAACTCAGGCTTCATACTTGGAAACTAAATTCTGAAATAACTATATGAATTATTTTTTTATACCCCAAGCACCAGACAATGAAAATTAGATGTAGCAAAAGAGAGAGCCTCCACACTGCAACTACCAGGCACAAAAACTAGCACATTTAGAAAGCACAGTTAGTCACCAAACATCTGACAGTTGCTATGCTTACAGCACAAACTAGCAGCTCTGCTACTAAAACAGAACTAGGACTTGCTAAGGCCTCTGGCTTTTATACTGTCTCCTTGGCACACCCCAACATGTTGATTGGTCAATAATCAAGAGCAAATAAGATTTAAGATTTATTTCGACCATCAATTTTGGGGGGTGTTGAGACACTATAAAACTTTTTGAAATCCTCAGAGAAGCTCCGTTTCTTATCATAGTCAGACTACCAGTCTTGCCTTTGTATTTAGGTTAGAGATTTGCAAGTAAGTGGCGGACTGTTTAGTTGAACTGCAAAAATTAATAATCTATGGCTCCTAGATTTATTACCTATGGTGCATTGTGTAGCAGTCCATAAAGCTAGGTACACACCTAGCATTTTTCCTCTGACCACCGTTCGATACTTTCGACCGGTCGGCGGCAGAGGAAGGACTGTCGGTCGCGGCAAAGCCAGCCGCGTCCGATAGTTACCTCCTCGACCGATCGTGCGTTCCATAGAGGACTGCACATTGATGAGGTTTTCCCCTCCGCTTTACTTAGCAAAATAGCCTACAGAATTGTGAGCACGCCTAATACATAGTAGTTGCACTACTAGTTCCACCATTCTCTGACAGCAAAGGGCAATTAGGGTTGTACATTGAAATCATGCAGCAAGGCTGTCAGAGTCCCTGCATATAAATACAATCAGGTTGTAATAACAACACAGCCCTTTTACTTACATTAATTGTAAGTGTCCCCAATTATGAGATGATCTGATAACTAAATATATACCACTAACAATTTTATTGCCAGAGCAGGGATGTCCAACCTCTGGCCCTTTCAGTATTCCCTTTCAGTATTCCTTCTGCAATGGAGGAATGCTGGTAGTTGTAGTTTTCAAAAATCTGGAGGGCTGCAGGTTGGAAATCTCTGGCCCCAGACAGAGCCTTGCATAGTTAGGAAAAAACAACTTGGATACCTTTATACAGAAAGTGAATGATTGATAATCCACTGGAATGGCGACAACAAAAGAGTTACCGCCATTCCCCTGGCAGGACGCACTAAGTAAAAAGACCTTTCAAATACTGCAACAAAAATCAAAGTTTATTGCAAGCACTTTCTGTACATTTACTTTAAGATAACACTTATAAAATGGCATCTATGCTGAAAAAATAGTTATCTTTAGATATCAAGTCTGAACTATCTAGTTGCAGTTTTGCTATAACTGGAATGGACACAGTGTTCAGCAAATCATGTAAATTGCATGATGGGAAATTCCCTCTTCCAATCTGCCTCTTAGTGATTACTGAGCATGCTTCCCTTATAGAAGTCTGGCCAATGGAAGGAGGTGTCTGTTAGATTAGGAGAAGAGATACTGAGCCAGAGCAAATCTATTAATGTATTGAAGGAATGCAGTGACACACCTCAGAGTATGTGCTACTTACATGTATTCATTTATAGATTAATATGAGGCAAGGTCATTTTTTCACTATAGTTGCCCTTAAGAGGGTTTCCATAAGTAAAACAAAAAGGCCTATTCACCTCTCTCCAATGCTGTGTAAGACTCCTCTAAGTATCCCCCCTCACTGGAATATAATATAATAAAATAGTAGGCAGACTGATAAATAACATTCATAAATAAATATCAGTCTGCCTTTTGCACTTTACATGATTTACAATTTGCTAAAGTAGTCTGTAGTAAAACTATTTGTCCGTCACTGTTCAAACTCTGTTTTAACCCTTTCAGGTGCCAGTGAATTCTCCCCCCCCCTTTTTTCAGTGCCAGCAGGATTTTGCCCTCAATCAGTTTAGACTAATTTTACAGTAGAACACCCCCCCCCCACCTCCTGTAAATAAATATTATACATTGGGTTTTTTAGAGTTTTCCACCAGATTGATTGAATAAGTACTTCTGACAGTTACCGTATATACTCGAGTATAAACCGAGGTTTTCAGGCTTTAAAAAAAGCCTGAAAATCTTACCTCGGTTTATCCTCGAGTCAATGTTTCCCCTACCTTGTCCGGCGGCCGCGCGATCCGCACCTCGCGTCCACACCTCTGCGCATCCGGGTGATGTCACTACCCGGCGCCGCAAAGTAGAGTTACCGGTTAGTGAATCACCCGGATGCGCAGAGGCTGTGGAGCGAGGATGCGGATCGCCGGCCGCCGGACAAGGTAGGAGAAACCTTTACCGGTACTTGCACAGGGACACACAGGGCAAATACATACAATAGGAGTTTGCCAAGTATTTGCCACTTAAGATGTTTGAAAATACAACTCCCAGCATGCTTTATTGGTGGGAGTGACCCCTAGTACTCACAGGTTGTTTTCATAAATCACCCAAAGGCCACTGCAAAGGGAGAGGTGAGACAGAGCTTGTTGTATGTTTGTGAATGTGCTCTATCTATTGGGACAATGTTGTCTGGAGACTTTAGTTCTCCTTTAATCAGATTAAAAACAAAGGTTAACTGTGGCAACGACTTAAATAGGTAAACTAACCTTAAAATGCAGTCTGCTGAAAAAAAAAAAAAAATAAAATATATTATATATATATATATATATATATATATATATATATATATATACACACACCGTATATACTCGAGTATAAACCGGACCCGAGTATAACCGAGGTACCAATTTCAGCTAAAAAATCTAATAAAAGTTGTTGACTCGAGTATAAACCGAGGGTAGTTATTGGCATTCAAGAGTTTGGAAACTACAACTCCCAGCTAATAAAGCATGCTGGGAGTTGTAGTTTCCAAAATCGAAGCCACCCTCACTTGGCATTCAAGATGTTTGGAAACTGCAACTCCCAGCTAATAAAGCATGTTGGGAGTTGTAGTTTCCAAACATCTTGAATGCCACCCTCCCATCCAGTTCAGTTTGTACCTCCATCCAAGGGCTTCCTGTTGCTGGCATTGAAGGTAAGTGTCTTCCCCATTCCGGCAGCAGCGTCCTCTCATTCCGGCAGCAAGCGCTCAATCCCTGTACTGGCGCGCCGGCTGACGTCACTAATTGGCACGGCCTTGGCGCCGGGCAGTGACGTCGGCCGGCGCGCCAGTACATGGATCATGCGGCTGCCGGAATGCAAAGGATGTTACAGGTACTAGTGATCGAGTATAAACAGAGTCCAAGTTTTTTTAGGCTGGTTTACAGCCTGAAAAACTGGTTTATACTCGAGTATATACGGTACATACAACATACACAAGAAGAAGTACAATATTTTGGCTTGATAAAGATCTCGTTCTTGTATAGATAAAAAAAAAATAACACTTGGAAATGTAAGACTATTTACTTTTAACTGAATGTATGGAACCTTATCAAAAGCACCAAGGCTATGGCCCTCTTCATCTACACAACTGCCATAATTGTGTATAGATTTAACAAGGTGTTGTAAACATTCATCAGAGATTTTGTTCCACACTGACATGATAGCATCCTCCAGTTGTGCATGTTTGTCAGCTAAATATCCACTGATGCAAATCTTGTTGTATAGTAAAAGTCATTTTCCTATTATGAAAACAGTAGGACATGTGAGCTTTCTAACTTATCCTGTAGTCAATATTCAGACAGATGGTGGCATTTAAACACATACTTGGTTGGTACTAAAGGGTCAACAGTTTTCCAAGAAAAATGTTTAACACCATCACCAGTGTGAAATTTTGACAAAAAGGCAAGATGCTATGCTTTCATGTGTATGCAAAATTCTGAAACTTGCCATCGGAATGTGCAGCTGAAATCAAAACCAAGCACATTTCTCCAATCTTGCATTGTTAGAATTTGGTTGATGCCTGTGAAAATTGTAATCCAACAAATATAACAGCAGCAGGAGCACAAGTAGTGGTTATGTTCACGAGAAGTAGTGTGCCCTCCTGCTGTTATATTTGTTAGATACCTTAGCCCTCTGGGTAGGGGGTGTGGAGGATTGACACCTACAAAGCCATTGGCTTTGGCCTAGTGGTTATTTGAGCTATGATGCTTTTTATCTTCTTAAAGTAGTCTGTTCATTTCTCTTGACATCAACAAGGCATTTTTGTTGCTCATTGTATATTTCTATTTTTCAGGCCATTCTCTATAAACCACAGAGAGGTTGTGCTTCAAAATCCCAGTAACATAGTATTGAGGTCGAATAAGAACACAAGTCCATCAAATCCAACCACTCACTTTTTTTTTTAACCTACCTAACAGTTGATCCAGAGGAAGGCTAAAAAAAAAAAAAAAAAAAAAGGGGGGGGGGGGAATTCTCTTCCGACTCAACAGCAATAGGAAAGTATCCCTGGATAACCAGATCTACAGTATATGTATTAATACCAGTAATCTCAATATTTAGTTTAAGAAACTATCCAGGCCATTTTTAAAAGCTATCAATGAACTTGCATTACCACATCTGCTGGAAGACAGTCCACAGTTTCACGTTTTCACTGTAAAGAAACCTTTCCTAACCTGAAGATTAAACTTTTTTTTTTCAACCTTAAAAGGTCCATGAGTCCTCTGATATGACCTATTAGTGAAAAATGCACCAGAGATTTATTGTATGGCCATTAATATATTTGTATATGGTTATCATATCCCCACGCAAACGTTGCTTCTCAATGTAAACAGCCCTAACTTGTCTAATATGCCTGCATATTTAAGCCCCTCGATTAATTTAGTTGCCCTTTTCTGAACTGCTTCCATTTTCAAGATGTCCCTTTTGTATAGGATTCCAAAACTGCACCGCATATTCCAAATGAGGCCTTACCAGTGCCTTGTAAAGAGGGAGATAATAATATTTTCTCTCTTGAATCTATTCCCCAATTTATACAAGACAATATCACTTGCTCATCTAGCCGTTGTACCTGGCATTGTTTGCTACAGCTAGGTCCGTTATCTACCGAACCCCCAAATCTTTTTCCATTACAGATTCACTTACGTAACACAGTTATTTATGGTGTGTAGGTGGCACAGGGATTATTAAATCCCAAATGCATCACCTACATTATCAAATTGAATCTCATCTGCCATTCTGCTGCCCATTTTGCTAATCTATCTAGAGCTGTTGCAGCACTTGCACATATTTGAAGTTTCCAAAGCTCTGCATAGTTTAGTGTCGCAATGCCCCCTTCTAAGTTATATATAAACAAATTAAAAAGAAGTGGCCCAGTACAGAACCCTGAGGCACTCTGCTTAGAACTTTAGCCCATAGATGTAGCTCCATTTACCACCACTCTCTGTTTGCGATCCAATAACCAATTCTCATCCATGATCAAATTTTTCTTCTAGGCCAACAGTCCATAGTTTATACATTAGTCCCTGTGCACAGTATCAAAAGCTTTCGCAAATATACCACATCCACTGTTGTGCCTGAATCTAAATTCTTACTCGCTTCTTAAAAACCAATTATATTTGTCTGGCATGATCTATTTCTCATAAATCTATGCCAATATAACTAATAAGACAGTTCTGGAGACAAAGTCAAGGAATGATCCCGTAACAAAGTTTCCAGTTCCTCCCTACCACTGCTGTTAGGCTTACAGGTCTATAGTTACCAGGCTGTGAACGACTACCTTTTTTGAATATTGGTATTACATTGGCTTTTTTCCAATCCAGCAGCACATCCCCAGACCAAAGCGAATCTGAAAAGATAGAGAAACAGTGGTCTAGATAGAATGAACTAAGCTCTTTTAAAATCCGAGGATGCAATTCATCTGGTCCTGGGGTATTGTTATTACTTTGGCTGACGTAGGATATGCTACAGAAACAATTAGACCAGTGAAACTCTCATTTCTCCCCTGCATATTATTCAATCTTGCTGTAAGAACTAGGATTTCAATTGTGAAAACCGATGTAAAAAAACAGTTTAGAGATTAGCCTTTTTTGGCATCTTCTACAACCATTCTCAGCCCCATTATTTAATGGTCCCACATTCTCAGTCCTCATCTTTTTACCATTTATATACCGCATATACCAGAGTATAAACCGACCGAGTATAAACACGAGGTACCCAATTTCACCTAAAAATCTAATAAAAGTTGTTGAAGAGTTAAAACGAGGGTAGAAACTTGGCATTTAAGATGTTTGGAAACTACAACTCCCAGCTAATAAAGCATGTGGGGTTGTAGTTTCCAAACATCTTGAATGCCACCCTACTTGGCATTCAAGATGTTGAAACTACAACTCCCAGCTAATAAAGCATGCTGGGAGTTGTAGTTTCCAAAACATCTTAATGCCACCCTCCCCTCAAACCCAGTTAAGTTTGTACTGTGGGCTCTCTTCATCCAGGATCTGTGGGCTCCCTCAACCAAGGGCTTCCTGGGACTGTGTGCTGGTAAGTTCCTTCCATTCCGGCAGCAGTGTCCTCTCCATTTGGCAGCCGCACGATCAGTCCATGTACTGGCGCGCCGGCTGACGTCACTAATTGGCGCCGGACAGTGACGTCGGCCGGCGCGCCAGTACATGGACTGATTGTGCGGCTGCCGGAAAGGAGAGGACGCTGATCTCAATGGTGAGTGACTCGAGTATAAACCGAGTCCGAGTTTTCAGTGATGATTTTCAGCCTGAAAAACTCGGTTTGTATATAATACAAAAACATTTTGGAGTGGACTTGCTTGTTCGGTTACGTATTGTATTTTCCATTTTAGCTAGTTTAATTGCTTTCTTGACTCTTTATTACAGCTTTTATACTCCCTGTAAGACTGTTCTCTTCCCTCAAAATTTTAAAAGCCTTTTACTTTTTTCATTTCGCTTTTTTACCTGAGCATTAAGCCAGGCGGAGTGGACCTAATTTTTTTACACTTTTTGCCTAAAGGTACAAATTTAGAAATGTTATAGTTTTTAAAGGGAAAACTGTTGGTCTTAAAACAAGTGAGGGTTAAAAGAAAGCCTGCAGTATTTCCTTTGCAATGAGCCAACCAATCACATCTCTGGTGGAAGTCTGAAAAATTACATTGGGGCGAATGTTTAAACTTCTGCTTCCAGTAGGAAGTTTGACATCACATGACCGTGCTCGGCCCGTCTGCCCCGAGGGAGAAGCATGCTCAGTTAAGACTAATGCTGGGGAAATCAGGAAGTACCTGGGGAAAAATTGACAGTTGAGAAGGGGAGCCTATTATGCAGGCAGGGCTGGTCACATGACTACAAGCTGGTCACATGGGGAAAAACAGGAAGTGTTCAACACAGAAGTTACATTGCTGAAACTTTACAGCAATAACTTCACACAAATTCTATCTAGAGATGAAGGTATGATGGAAAGCTTTCTTATAATAATCTTACTAGTTTGGAAGAATTGAGAACAGTTACCCTTTAATATCCCTTTAAAAGTGGCCACACTCTGCTCAAATCTTACCTAGAAACAATTTCCCCCAGTCTATGAGCAGGAACAGCATAAAATTAGCTTTCCTAAAGTTAAAAGTTTTTGTTAACCCAGCGCACTTTAGTTTTTTTGCAACCTATATTAAACGACACTATATCATGATCACTATTCCCTAATCTTCCATTAATTCATTTCCAAAATTAGTCAGGGTTATTAGATATCACCAGATCCAACAACGTGATTCTGTCTAGTAGGAACTTCTACTATCGTGAAGAAAAAATGCTCATAGGAAATTTAAGAGCTTATACCTTTTGAGGTGCTGGCAAGTTCACTTACTCCAATCTATGTCAGGGTAGTTAAAATCCCCCATAACAAAAATATGCCCCATACCAGCAGCCTCCGCCAACTGCATATGGAGTTTCATTTCCCCCTCCTCCCTGGCATTTAGTGGCTTATAACATACCCAACAATTAATTTACCCACCTTTTGCTTCTGTACACAGCTCTACCCATATTGTTTATAACCCCATCTATTCCATCTTTTAGATTTGGCTCAATTCCGCTTAACATACATACATAATACTTCTCTTTCTTAGTAACTCTGTGCATGTTAAATAAGGAGTATCCTTAATTTACTGTCCAGTGAATCATTTAGCCATGTTTCTGCTATACCGACACATCATACTTTCCTTTAAAGCTATTTTTTCTAGTTTCCAGCGTTTTCCATAGACTTCTTGCATTTGTAAACATACATTTTAGATTATCAATTGATTTACTTCCATACTTGGACGTAATGCCTCCTTATCCTCTATGCGGTCTCCCTCCCCCGTCTCCTCCCTCCGTTTGTGCCATTAGCCCCCTGATCCCTACTTCTCTATCTACCCCTGTGTAGTTCAAGTACCACCCCCATACCTAGTTAAAAATCTCCTCCTGTAGCCAATAGAAAAGTCAGCCCAGTTCTCTAAAAAACCAAACCCCATCTACTAAACCACCCTTTAGCCACGCATTTACTCCTAAGCTCCCGTTGCCTCTTAGTGTAGCACAAGAATGCAGTAGTATTTGAAATCACTACCCTTGAGGTCCTTGCTTTTAACTTGGCCCAAACTTCGGAAATAATTTTTAAGGACCTCACCTCTAACTTTGTCATTGGCACCAATGTGAACAGAGAACGCCGGGTCACTCCCAGCCCCACCCAATAATCTGTCTACACAATCCACCACATGTCAAACCCTAAGCACCAGACAGGAAACATACTTTTCGGCATGTAGGTTCTTTGTGACAAATTACCCTATCTAGACTTCTAATAAGGGAGTTCCCTACCACTACCACCTGCTAACCTTCCTAGCCCCCAGTTCTCCCACCCTTGTATTGGAGATGGGGTCCCCAGTAAATTGCCGTTATATAAAATATTCAGAATGGCCATTTTGTCAACAACAACCATGCAAGTTAATATTCACTTAAATTCTATTTCTTCCCCATTCTTGTGTGAACTTTAGCAGGTTGTCTTCACAACACCTAGATTCCTAAATGCATTGTAATGCCACGTGACTGGGTATTTGTGTTGAACCGTGTACTGGTTGAAAGGTGAAAAATGGCTTAATTGGCTGTGCAAACATTTTTCCCAAATATCAAGCCCTAGGTATGGCAAATAAATTACATTTATTTGGCAGGAGTGCGCCCACTATTTTCTATCCAGGAAGAGATAGAAAATCCTATGCAGCATTTTTTGATTGTCAAATTACCACATATTACCAAACCTGTTTAGCAGCAGATCAGTAAAGCACAGTAAGAATTGGATATGTATTAATACCAGTAATTCTCAATATGATATGGTATCCCCGTATCAACCAGAACTACAGTATACCATATGTATTAATACCAGTAATTCTCAATAATATATAGTATCCCCGTACTGACCAGAACTACAGTATATGTATTAATACCAGTAATTCTTAATATTATATAGTATCCCTGTACCAACCAGAACTACAGTATATCTCAATATTATATAGTATCACTGTACCAACCACGACTACAGTATATGTATTAATACCAGTAATTCTCAATATGATATAGTATCCCTATATCAACCAGAACTACATTATATCTCAATATTATATACTATCCCTGTACCAACCAGAATTACAGTATATGTATTATTCCAGTAATTCTCAATATTATATGGTATCCCCGTACCAACCAGAATTACAGTACCGTATATACTCGAGTATAAACCGACCCGAGTATAAACCGAGGTACCCAATTTCAGCTAAAAAATCTAATAAAAGTTGTTGACTCGAGTATAAACCGAGGATAGTAACTTGGCATTCAAGATGTTTGGAAACTACAACTCCCAGCTAATAAAGCATGCTGGGAGTTGTAGTTTCCAAACATCTTGAATGCCACCCTCACTTGGCATTAAAGATGTTTGGAAACTGCAACTCCCAGCTAATAAAGCATGTTGGGAGTTGTAGTTTCCAAACATCTTGAATGCCACCCTCCCATCCAGTTCAGTTTGTACCTCCATCCAAGGGCTTCCTGTTGCTGGCATTGAAGGTAAGTGTCTTCCCCATTCCGGCAGCAGCGTCCTCTCCATTCCGGCAGCAGCGCGCTCAATCCCTGTACTGGCGCGCCGGCTGACGTCACTAATTGGCACTGGCCTTGGCGCCGGGCAGTGACGTCGGCCGGCGCGCCAGTACATGGATCATGCGGCTGCCGGAATGCAAAGGATGTTACAGGTACTTAGTGACTCGAGTATAAACAGAGTCCAAGTTTTTTTAGGCTGTTTTTACAGCCTGAAAAACTCGGTTTATACTCGAGTATATACGGTACATACATACATACACAAGAAGTACATATATTTTGGCTTGATAAAGATCTCCGTTCTTGCTATAGATTAAAAATAAAAAATAACACTTGGAAATGTAATGACTATTTACTTTTAACTGAATGTATGGAACCTTATCAAAAGCACCAAGGCTATGGCCCTCTTTCATCTACACAACTGCCATAATTGTGTCATAGATTTAACAAGGTGTTGTAAACATTCATCAGAGATTTTGTTCCACACTGACATGATAGCATCCTCCAGTTAGTGCATGTTTGTCAGCTAAATATCCATGATGCAAATCTTGTTGTATAGTAAAGTCATTTTCCTATTCATGAAAACAGTAGGACATGTGAGCTTTCTAACTTATCCTGTAGTCAATATTCAGACAGATGGTGGCATTTAAACAATACTTGGTTGGTACTAAAGGGTCAACAGTTTTCCAAGAAAATGTTTAACACCATCACCAGTGTGAAATTTTGACAAAAAGGCAAGATGCTATGCTTTCATGTTTATGCAAAATTCTGAACTTGCCATCGGAATGTTGCAGCTGAAATCAAAACCAAGCAACATTTCTCCAATCTTGCATTGTTAGAATTTGGTGATGCCTGTGAAAATTGTAATCCAACAAATATAACAGCAGCAGGAGCACAAGTAGTGGTTATGTTCACGAGAAGTAGTGTGCCCCTCCTGCTGTTATATTTGTTAGATTACCTTAGCCCTCTGGGTAGGGGGTGTGGAGGATTGCACCTAAAGCCATTGGCTTTGGCCTAGTGGTTATTTGAGCTACTGCTGCTTTTTAATCTTCTTAAAGTAGTCTGTTCATTCTCTTTTGACATCAACAAGGCATTTTTGTTGCTCATTGTATATTTTCTATTTTTCAGGCCATTCTCTATAAACCACAGAGATGGTTGTGCTTCAAAATCCCAGTAACATAGTAATTGAGGTCGAATAAAGACACAAGTCCATCAAATCCAACCGACTCACTTTTTTTTTTAACCCTACCTAACAGGTGATCAGAGGAAGGCTAAAAAAAAAAAAAAAAAAAAAAAAAAAGGGGGGGGGGGGGGGGAATTCCTTCCCGACTCCAAACAGCAATAGGAAAGTATCCCTGGATCAACCAGATCTACAGTATATGTATTAATACCAGTAATTCTCAATATTTTAGTTTAAGAAACGTATCCAGGCCATTTTTAAAGCTAGCTATTCAATGAACTTGCATTACCACATCTGCTGGAAGACAGTTCCACAGTTTTACCGTTTTCACTGTAAAGAAACCTTTCCTAACCTGAAGATTAAACTTTTTTTCTTTCAACCTTAAAAAGGTCCATGAGTCCTCTGATATGACCTATTAGTGAACAATGCACCAGAGATTTTATTGTATGGCCCATTAATATATTTGTATATGGTTATCATATCCCCACGCAAACGTTGCTTCTCCAATGTAAACAGCCCTAACTTGTCTAATATGCCTGCATATTTAAGCCCCTCGATTAATTTAGTTGCCCTTTTCTGAACTGCTTCCATTTTCAAGATGTCCCTTTTGTATATGGGATTCCAAAACTGCACCGCATATTCCAAATGAGGCCTTACCAGTGCCTTGTAAAGAGGGAGAATAATATTTTTCTCTCTTGAATCTATTCCCCAATTTATACAAGACAATATCTTGCTAGCTCTAGCCGTTGCTACCTGGCATTGTTTGCTACAGCTAGGTCCGTTATCTACCAGAACCCCCAAATCTTTTTCCATTACAGATTCACTTACCGTAACACAGTTATTTATGGTGTAGGTGGCACAGGGATTATTAAATCCCAAATGCATCACCTTACATTTATCAACATTGAATCTCATCTGCCATTCTGCTGCCCATTTTGCTAATCTATCTAGAGCTGCTTGCAGCACTTGCACATCATTTGAAGTTTCCAAAGCTCTGCATAGTTTAGTGCTCGCAATGCCCCCTTCTAAGTTATATATAAACAAATTAAAAAGAAGTGGCCCAGTACAGAACCCTGAGGCACTCTGCTTAGAACTTTAGCCCATAGATGTAGCTCCATTTACCACCACTCTCTGTTTGCGATCCAATAACCAATTCTCTATCCATGATCAAATTTTTCTTCTAGGCCAACAGTCCATAGTTTATACATTAGTCCCCTGTAGCACAGTATCAAAAGCTTTCGCAAAATATACCACATCCACTGTTGTGCCTGAATCTAAATTCTTACTCGCTTCTTCATAAAAACCAATTATATTTGTCTGGCATGATCTATTTCTCATAAATCTATGCCAACTACTACTAATAAGACCAGTTCTGGAGACAAAGTCAAGGATATGATCCCGTAACAAAGTTTCCAGTTCCTTCCCTACCACTGCTGTTAGGCTTACAGGTCTATAGTTACCAGGCTGTGAACGACTACCTTTTTTGAATATTGGTATTACATTGGCTTTTTTCCAATCCAGCAGCACATCCCCAGACCAAAGCGAATCTGAAAAGATGAGAAACAGTGGTCTAGATAGAACTGAACTAAGCTCTTTTAAAATCCGAGGATGCAATTCATCTGGTCCTGGGGCTTTATTGATATTTACTTTGGCTGACGTAGGATATGCTACAGAAACAATTAGACAATGTGAATACTTCTCATTTCTCCCCTGCATATTATTACAATCCTTGCTGTAAGAACTAGGATTCTCAATTGTGAAAACCGATGTAAAAAAACAGTTTAGCAGATTAGCCTTTTTGGCATCTTCTACAACCATCTCAGCCCCATTATTTAATGGTCCCACATTCTCAGTCCTCATCTTTTTACCATTTATATAATACCGAATATACAGAGTATAAAACCGACCCGATATAAACCGAGGTACCCATTTCACCTAAAAATCTAATAAAGTTGTTGACTCGAGTATAAACCGAGGGTAGAAACTTGGCATTTAAGATGTTTGGAAACTCAAACTCCCAGCTAATAAGCATGGCTGGGTTGTAGTTTCCAAACATCTTGAATGCCACCTCACTTGGCATTCAGATGTTTGGAAACTACAACTCCCAGCTAATAAAGCATGCTGGGAGTTGTAGTTTCCAAAACATCTTAATGCCACCCTCCCCTCAAACCCAGTTAAGTTTTACCTGTGGGCTCTCTTCATCCAGGATCTGTGGGCTCTCCTCCAACCAAGGGCTTCCTGGGACTGTTTGCTGGTAAGTTCCTCTCCTTCATTCCGGCAGCAGTGTCCTCTCCATTCGGCAGCCGCACGATCAGTCCATGTACTGGCGCGCCGGCTGACGTCACTATTGCGCCGGACAGTGCCGTCGGCCGGCGCGCCAGTACATGGACTGATTGTGCGCTGCCGGAATGAGAGGACGCTGATCTTCAATGGTGAGTGACTCGAGTATAAACCGAGTCCGAGTTTCAGGCTGATTTTTCAGCCTGAAAACTCGACTCGGTTTATAAAAAACATTTTGGGATGGACTTGCTTTGTTCGGTTATCGTATTGTATTTTCCATTTTAGCTAGTTTAATTGCTTTCTTGCACTCTTTATTACAGCTTTTATACTCCCTGTAAGACTGTTCTCTTCCCTCAAAATTTTAAAAGCCTTTTACTTTTTTCCATTTCGCTTTTTACCTGAGCATTAAGCCAGGCAGGAGTGGACCTAATTTTTTTACACTTTTTGCCTAAAGGTACAAATTTGAAATGTTTAGTTTAGGGACTGTGGTCTTAAAACAAGTGAGGGTTAAAAGAAAGCCTGCAGTATTTCCTTTGCAATGAGCCAACAATCACATCTCTGGTGGAAGTCTGAAAAATTACATTGGGGCGAATGTTCAAACTTCCTGCTTCCAGTAGGAAGTTTGACATCACATGACCGATGCTCGGCCCGTCTGCCCCGAGGGAGAAGCATGCTCAGTTAAGACTTAATGCTGGGGAAATCAGGAAGTACCTGGGGAAAAAATTGACAGTTGAGAAGGGGAGCCTATTAATGCAGGCAGGGGCTGGTCACATGACTACAAGCTGGTCACATGGGTAAAAACAGGAAGTGTTCAACCAGGAAGTTACATTGCTGAAACTTTACAGCAATAACTTCACAAATTCTATCTAGAGATGAAGGTATGATGGAAAGCTTTCTATATAATTCTTACTAGTTTGGAAGAATTTGAGAACAGTTACCCTTTAATATCCCTTTAAAAGTGGCCCACATCTGCTCAATATCTTTACCTAGAAACAATTTCCCCCAGTCTATGAGCAGGAACAGCATAAAATTAGCTTTCCTAAAGTTAAAGGTTTTTGTTAACCCAGCGCACTTTAGTTTTTTTGCAACCTATATTAAACGACACTATATCATGATCACTATTCCCTAATCTTCCCATTAACTTCATTTCCAAAATTAGCTCAGGGTTATTAGATATCACCAGATCCAACAACGGATTCTGTCTAGTAGGAACTTCTACTATCTGTGAAAGAAAATGCTCATAGGAAATTTAAGAGCTTTATACCTTTTGAGGTGCTGGCAAGTTCACTTACTCCAATCTATGTCAGGGTAGTTAAAATCCCCCATAACCAAAAATATGCCCCATACCAGCAGCCTCCGCCAACTGCATATGGAGTTTCATTTCCCCCTCCTCCCTGGCATTTAGTGGCTTATAACATACCCCAACAATTAATTTACCCACCTTCTTGCTTCCTGTACACAGCTCTACCCATATTGTTTATACCCCCATCTATTCCATCTTTTAGATTTGGCTTCAATTCCTGCTTAACATACATACATAATACTTCTCCTTTCTTAGTAACTCTGTCATGTCTAAATAAGGAGTATCCTTCAATATTTACTGTCCAGTGAATCATTTAGCCATGTTTCTGCTATACCGATCACATCATACCTTTCCTTTAAAGCTATTTTTTCTAGTTTCCCAGTTTTTCCATAGACTTCTTGCATTTGTAAACATACATTTTAGATTATCAATTGATTTACTTCCATACTTGGACGTACATGCCTCCTTATCCTCTATGCGGTCCCCTCCCCCGTCTCCTCCCTCCGTTGTGCCATTAGCCCCCTGATCCCTCACTTCTCTATCTACCCCTGTGTAGTTCAATGTACCACCCCCCCATACCTAGTTTAAAATCTCCTCCTGTAGCCAATAGAAAAGTCAGCCCAGTTCTCTAAAAACCCAAACCCCATCTACATACACCACCCTCTTAGCCACGCATTTATACTCCTAAGCTCCCGTTGCCTCCTTAGTGTAGCACAATAATGCAGTAGTATTTATGAAATCACTACCCTTGAGGTCCTTGCTTTTAACTTGGCCCCAAACTCTCGGAAATAATTTTTAAGGACCTCACCTCTAACTTTGTCATTGGCACCAATGTGAACAGAGAACGCCGGGTCACTCCCAGCCCCACCCAATAATCTGTCTACACAATCCACCACATGTCAAACCCTAGCACCAGACAGGAAACATACTTTTCGGCATGTAGGTTCTTTGTGACAAATTACCCTATCTAGACTTCTAATAATGGAGTTCCCTACCACTACCACCTGCCTAACCTTCCTAGCCCCCAGTTCTCCCACCCTTGTATTGGAGATGGTGGTCCCCAGTAAATTGCCTGTTATATAAAAATATTCAGACTGGCCATTTTGTCAACAACAACCATGCAAAGTTAATATTCACTTAAATTCTATTTCTTCCCCATTCTGTGTGAACTTTAGCAGGTTGTCTTCACAACACCTAGATTCCTAAATGCATTGTAATGCCACGTGACTGGCTATTTGTGTTGAACCGTGTACTGGTTGAAAGGTGAAAATTAGGCTTAATTGGCTGTGCAACATTTCTCCCAAATATCAAGCCATAGGTATGGCAAATAAATTACATTTATTTGGCAGGAGTGCGCCCACTATTTTCTATCCAGGAAGAGATAGAAAATCCATATGCAGCATTTTTTGATTGTCAAATTACCACATATTACCAAACCTGTGTTAGCAGCAGATCAGTAAACGCACAGTAAGACTTGGCTCACTATATTGTGCATTAGGGCGACATGCTTCAAAGTCTGAAATCTTAAAAAACTGTCTAATTGGATTATCTATTTGATATATAAAACATGTACATAAAAGCACTTACATACAACATTCACATACTGCAGAACAACTCCTATACTTCCAATACATTAAGCTTAGTGGTGAAATCTTTGTTTTTCAACATCGAGGTTCATTGTTTAAATTTCAGTAGTGTTTTTTTTTGCCAATTTTATTTGAAATACACACAGGGAACAATTAACCCTCCATATGTTTGGAAACTACAACTTCCAGCATTTCACTACAAGCACTCTGCAACAGCAGAGGGGAGACAGGGAATGCTTGGAATTGTAGTTTTGTTTTCCAACATCTGGTTTTTAGAAGTTGCTAAAAAGGTATAGTCTCTGTGGGAATTTCAACATTTTTTCTGCTCTCTACCCTGTGTTATGCAGCCCATACATTAGTTGACTTCCCTACAAGATGTTCCCACAATATTCTGAGAAATGCCTGGGCCGATGCCGATCATTTAGAAATCGGCGTTTTGTCCTGATCAAAAAGTGTAGTGGGAACAATGAGAGGTAAAAGTGCCAGTAAATTAGAGATTTAATAAATTTTGCAATTGAACAGTGAATAGATCCAATATCTAATACATGGCTAGAATAAAAGAGTGGCAAATTGACTCACAAGAACATTATATTTCCTCTATTGTGGAGAGAAGAAGCCGAGCAGCCTTTTCTGCTCTATAGACAGAAGACAAAATTAAGCCAATAGGAAAACGCTTACATATGAATGGTGCATTCAGATAATATAAACCACAACCTTTCATACATTTTTATGTTACACAATGTACTGCTTAATTATATATCTAAACCTTTATTGACTTAATTTTCACGTTTAATACATACAGGGCAAACAAATGTGTATGTGTGTGTGGCAAGTTGGATATGGCTGGTTTGCAGAAAGAATATTTAGTGTCTAAATATAGTAGCTGCCAAGAAATAAGCTAGTTTCAGACTCTAATCTTTGTACTTAAAATTCCAGTGCAAACAAGCTTAAAAAAGAGGGGGAAAAACCTACCTGCTCACGCTTTAATTTTTCACGTTTTCGGATAAGTTCAATCAATAAACGAGCTCGCTCAAGATCATGCCTTAAACGCTGCCAGTACTTTAATTTCTTTTTAAGGGCTTGTATTTCTTCATCATCTTCTCTCTGAAAATTTTTTAAAGAACCACAGATTACATGAAACATGCAAAAAAAAAAAGGAAAAAAAAAAAAAGGTGAATCTTACTCAACCATTAGTGAAAGCATCAGTCAACCAAACAAAAACAAAGGCTGAACATTGGAATACTGTACCAATAACACATAGAACTGGCTTTATAAATCCACTCCTACAGAATGTTTGTTCAGCAGTTTATGTACCCAACTAGCAAACTCTGCAGTGCCCGCGCACACCTGCTTCATCCCTCCCACATTGTAACACGGCGCTCGATCAAATGCGTCCGTGCATATTTACAGCCCTAGGTTAGTGTATAAGATAATGTAGCAGACCTGCAACACCCCACTTATTTCAACAGTGCTTAGATTTGCAACGAAGGCTGTTAAATCAAGGATGTTTAGCTGGAAAGGGTGCCCATGTTTTAATTTGGGGCAAAATAACTGGCTGTTGTCTTTCATTTGCCCTTAGTCTCAGTTTTAGAGAATCAAAATCAGATGCATTCCCATTGGAGTTAATCACCCCAAACATAAATAGCTACCTCCTTTTGTATTGTCCCTTCATGCTCCTATTATGCATGCCCAAACAATATCAAAACTGTAAAGTTATTTCTATAGAAACAGTAAATGTTTTTATTTTTACCTTATAGTGTCCCTTTTAAGGAATAGCTAAATTGAAAAGTGAATTTTTTTTATTAGTTAAAGAAGGGGATGTAAAAGGACCTATGTCTTACCCCCCCATACTCCAATTACTGTTAATAAGAGCCGTGATCGCATGAGTAAGTTTAAAAACTGCAATCCTGGCTCCTGTAACAGTAATTGCAGAATGGGAGTAAGACACATGTCCTTTACCTCGCATTCTTTAATTAAAAGGTATCTCTACCCAAAAAATAAAAACTTTTAATATATAATAGCTCTCCCTTTCCCACCCCCAACCGGCGAGTTAGACTTAAAAAATAAGTTGACAATTCATACTTACATTCCCTTTGCTCCCACGACCATCTTCTCGCGGCTACCGGTCTGCCCCTCTCTGCTGTTTCCAGTTAGCAGAGAGGGGCCAGACCGGTAGCCGCGTCTGTGATTGGCTGCCGGTTGTGAAGATAGTAGCGGAAGCAAAGGGCTGTAAGTATGTTTTGGCAGCTTTTATTGTTTTAGATCCAACTTGGTGGTTGGGGGTGGGAAAGGAGACTTACCATATATTAAAAGCATATTATGCTAGATGAGGTGCAGCCATGGGGGGATCGGGATTCAGGAGGGAGGGGGGAAAGGGCTCTACTGCACATGCCACTGTCTTTACGGAGGACAGATCAGAGGCAGAAACCAGAGGAAAGGAAGACAGCTCCTACTGGTCAGTTTCCTGTACTTTGAACAAGCAATGCAAAAGAACCATAAGGAGTAGGGATGTAAGGTAAGGAATTTTTTTAAACTACACACTACGGCAAATTTTTCTTTTGTGGTGGACATGCCCTGTAATGCAAAAAAGGATAAGTTCACTTTTTGATTGAACCAATCCTTTTAACCAGATAATGGTATGTTGTTTTATTCACCTGAAAAAGGGTATACCCCGAAACATTGTGCACATGTCACAATAACACTCACATGAAGCAGATACGAGTGTGTTCCTCACTGTATATACAATGGACTTACATGCCGTAGGTAGTTAGTAGCTCAGAGGAAACAGCACCACCATAGAATAAGTTTCAGGAGTGCAAGTAGAATTTGCATTTTGAAGCTCTTAAGAAATCCAGGATCAAGAGGGACATTTTTTTATCTCAACCCTGATGACAGCCACATCAAATACAGACATACTTGTGTTCAATAAACATTTTATTGCTCAAGACCTTGGAGTGCTCTGCTCATCTGTTTCTTTATATCTTACAGTAGCACCCAGGCGAATACTGCAGAGGACAGAGTGCGAAGGATGTCTATATAACATATATACACACACAAAATATATATAGAACTAACACTTATTCTCTCATACTTTTTCTAAAAAATGTCTTTTATACTGTAAGTCTCATACCTGTTGAATATTTCTTTGTGATTGTAAACTGGACTGGAGCCTTCTCAGCAAAGGAATGCCATTTCTTGAAAGTCTTTTTAACAGCCAGTAACTATGGATTCTGTCAATGAACTGTTTTTTTCTTGGAATAGACACCTGGTTCATGATTTTATTTACCCTGAAAGAAACATTTCCAGTAAATCTAAGCAAGAAGCAGACTTTTATAAAATTCTATTATTGCATTCTAGATATGCAAAAAAATGTAAAACATTTCAAAAAAAGGACTAGTCCTAAAAGGATAACTAAAAGGTCAGTTTTTTGGACTTTGGAAGGACATTGCAGGGCAGCCATTTGGAGCAGGGATGTTAGGTAAGGATTTTTCTACATTACACAGTGGGGCCAGTAGTGGGTTAAATGATAGCTTTGGGGGTGGACATGTCGTTTAATTGAAGAATGGGAGGTAAAGGAGCTATGTCTTACCTACCATTCTTCAATTAATCCAACAGGCGCAGCAGACTACATCCATGCTCCCATGTACTATATGCACGTGTAGCAGGGCTGGACAAATCAACCAAATATTTAGTAGCAAGCAATATCCAACTGCCCAATATCCTCTGACTGAGAGGCAACATACCCCCATCCACCCTAGCTCCACTCAGTCACAAACATTACTAACATTTTGTAGTTAATTAGATAGATTGACAGGTTGATATGAAACACCTTTTAGAAATACTACTAAAAAACCTTTCCGATTTATTGGTCACTAAAGACCATATTAGTAATGTAATATCAAAGCTTAAAATATATTTTGAAAGCAAGATACATCATCCGGACGAACAGACAATCGAGGTCGGTCACCCCACACCAAGAGATATTTTCGTCCGATCGACCGGAAGTGCCATAAATCGGTCAGTCGGATAAAATTATCTTCTGGTGTGTACCCAGCCTAAGTATGCTGTTAATGTTCAATGTTATCGGTCCAGGCTATGGATAGAGTGAATACAGTAACGGGGGGCTACGACTAGGGGTCGTAGCCCCCCGCTGCTGTATGGATTGGTTTGTGTGATTAATTAGCAGTCTGACCAATACCTAAGGTGGCCATACACTTGCAATTTCCATCGCATTGTGCCGACAGATCACATTAGTATCTATTAGCGCAATGAGAAGGGGACTCGACCGATCCCCCATATGCAGTATGGGATTCAGTCGGCCATACAGTCGGGTCAATAGTATTGGCTCTCTTTAAAGAATAAGCACACCATAAAAAAACTATTTGCATGATGTTTTACAACTTAAGTTGGCTAAAGTTTCATACACACGTACAATCGCGGGTGCCGACCTGTGACAATATGTAAGAACACCTGTTTCGGACAATAATTGGCCCATGTATGGGCACTTTATTGACAAACGGTCGCTCATTCGGAGATCCACCGGGGTGATTGGACAAAAACACCCGCAATCGCAAAGTTTTTATGGTGTACTTATACTTTTTAAGTAAAGGGAGTCAATACTAAATGACGGAAATTTTCCCGGCTTTCCCGACCGCAGTATAAGATAAATCCTTATGGGAGTAACCGAATATTGGCAATGAGTAGGGGCAAAACCCACCGACCCAAACAACCATAGTCGATACCACTGCCGATATTAAGTAAATCCCGTCGGTCCACGACAGGATTTACTTTATATTGCTGATGTGTAAGGGGATCTTACTTATGCATATACCATCTACCTAATATTGTAGGTGGCCAAGTGCATCCCTTTATGAAAACTGTATTCCCTGATGGCAGTGTCCTCTTTCATAGGATAATGCACGCTGCAAAAGTGGTTCAAAAATTATATGTGTAACAAAACAATGAGTTTAAGCTGTCGAGTTTACCTCCAAATGTAAATTCAATGGAACATCTGTGGGATGCAGCGTTCTCTACAGAATTTTTTTTCCAGCTGGATGGAATGAAGAAGTAGCCGTGTGGTGCGGGACAGGGAATTTAAGTGGTGGTGAAAATTACATGTGCACTATTTTTACTAGATAATTATTGAATTATTTTCCAATGTTTTTAAGGTTTGATATGCCCTTTTAACTTCTTTAGTATAACAATACTAGAAGAATAGAATACAGCCTGCTTCATATTCTAATGGAAATACTGACCAGACTTGCATCATACTCATTATATAGGTCTAACTTTTGGCCCTCTAGATATTTGAAGACTACAGCTCCCAGCATCCCTTGGTTGCAGAATGCGGGGAGTTGTAGTTAAAAACATCTGAAGGGCTGCAGGTTGGGCAACCCTGATATAGGTGTTTGGTTTTAATGGAATGCCTCACATGAAACCCCCAAAGTCCTTCACAGTCCCAGAAAGGAAAGGCAAGTATTGGTCAGACTTTCTATTAATCTCACAAACCTATCCATGCAGCAGCAAGGGGCATAATTAACCACTCCACAGGTTTAGAACGGTTACTGATCCACACTACCCATAGCCTGGACAGAAATCAGGGGATCTTAACAGCACTGATCTCTTACCACAGGGTTGGGGTTGGCAAAGTGAGCACACACACACTGGAACAACCAAGTCACTCACAATTAGATCCACCCACACATACAATAACTCAACACGGTAGCATGTGACCTGGATATCGAGTGTGAAGCAGGTTTACCGTGCCACAATTTTGTGGTCTTGCGGAAATTAGTTAACGTGTGCTTACATTATCTTGCGAGTTTTAGAAAGGGGTGCTGTCCAGGCAGTTTTGTCTGACATTGGTGCCAGCCTCACACCTATTAAGCCTACATCTAAATTCTTTAGTAATCACAACAGTGTTCTCTCCAGAAATTTTTTTCAGCAGGGTGGCATGAAAAAGTAGCCAGCGGGCCTCCCGGCTAAATGACTCTGGGGAGAACACTGCCCCTTTAACCATATGTATATCTGATTTCCACTCAAATGTAATTAATTTCCTGGCACGTTATTATGCAATATTCAAAACTCACATCAAACTTGCCTTACTTCAACTTTCACTGTCAACATCTTGATAAATTATTTTTGCATTACAATCAATGCACAGAACAACAAGCGTCTGTAGACACCAGAAAGATGTGAATCTCTTTCAAAGAATTTCATGCCATTTGGCGCATCATCAATTGTGTAGCTGTATCTATAGAATACTATTAAGGGCATGTCCTGCCCCATATGTATAATTTGTATACAAGCAGAGTCCCCCGCAAACCTAGGAATTACAATTACCCTTTATCTCTGACACTGCTTATCTTACTTATATAATATGATCAGCAGTAAGTCATTATCCGTGAAGTCACGGTCATGGCTGTGACTAACTGTCTCAACCAGGAAGTTTGGGTTACGATACTTCAGTGGAGAGGATTGTGATGTAAACTAAAATAACATGAGGAAGGGGGCACTTTTCCCCCCCCCCCCCCCCCGAAACGTTGTGTTACAATATGTTGTCACTGAATAAAAAATTTTGGACTTTGCTTTGGAGTGCGACCATCAATTATATATCATTTGGAAAACATCTCTATACATACACTTCTTTGTGCATGGTCTGATTAATTAGTAAATGTTTTTCATAAATAAAAAGGGTAGGAGGATGAGTCATACATTTTGGTTTGTTTAGTTCATAAAGTTTTACCCACTTACCTTTGAGGTGGGATGTCAGGTACAGTTACTGTTGGCAGGACAGTACACGTTTCAGTTAAAGCTTTTTTAGTTTTTTTAGCTTTTTTCCTAACTTTAGATGATGATTTGACAGTTTTCTCAGAACCTTTTTTACAAATACCATTTTTAGATTCTGGCTCTTCATATATATTTAGAGGCCTCCTCACACAACCTGAAGGTGTATGTGCATCACAGTAAGCAGTCTTTTTTACAGAGAATGTTGTGCTATCACCAGTTACTTCTTTCACAGGTTCCATTTTCATATACAATCCTGCTTTCTGTGCACAAGTCACATGGAACGCAGTATAGCAGTTTGCCTTATGGCACTGGATGCAGGCACCAACACTTTTTTTCTTGCAAAGGTAACAAGTTAGCTTCCATCTTGCTGGAGGAATGTTTTGCACACCATCAATTGGCTCAATAAATACAGTGTTTGCAAATCCTACTTCTGGTATCCAGAGAGCACAAACAACATGTCCCCATCGATCATCATCAGTCTTTTTAAAGGCACCTCCCTTATTTGGGCACAATACGCAATCAATAGATACATTACGGGACTGAAGACAATGTCTACAGAGCCACTGCCCCTCTGGTATGTATGGTACCCCATAACACTCTTGATGTACTGCTAAATTACACATATCACAAAATAAAATAACATTGCTGTTTTGACATTCACCATCCATACATATGCAACAAACTGCATCCTCATCAATTAATGACTGCTGGTCACCCTGCTTTTGGTTTTCACAGTAAGATTCTTTCTCAAACCTGTCCATGAGAAATTCAAATATATCTTGAGAAACAACAGAAAGTCCATCACTTTTACGTTTATCATTAATTATTTCTAGCCATGCATAATCTTCTTCATCCATGTCATATTCCACTTCTTTGTCAAGCTCTTCAGAGGATTTATCCTGAAATTTATAATAACTGGGAGACCTGTTAGGGGCAGATGGTGGACTGCATTCTATGACACGAACTTTGGGCTCTGGGAGAATGCTGGCATTTGAATGCCCATGTGTAGATGGAAGACTTTCCGTTTTCTTTTTACCTTTACTTGCCTTATGCCTTTTTGATCGAAGGCACACCTGTGGAGGTTGCTCACTGTTTTCTTTATTGCTATTGCATTCACTCATCTCTTGAGCAGTAAGATCATCTTCAGAAATAATGTCCAAAGGGTCAAAAATACTGATTCTTTGCAAGCGGCCTTCAATTTCAATTTCCACCATCCTTTGAGCTTGAGCATAAGTTAAGGTTTCCCTTGTAGGGGAATGTTTAATACTACATGGAGAAGTAGAGGTACGGGGAGCAGAAACTCTGTGCCAGCGTCCTTTTCGTCTCATTTTCGTTAGCCTAAAAGCAAGAAACTGGATTAAAATAAAAGAAGCTATGATATACAGCATTTTAAAGAAGGAAAAAAAACACAAATGAAAACTTAACCCCATGGACAAACATAAACCTCTAATTTTGGCCAACACAAAAAAAATCTGATGTGTATTTCTGTGCATTTTT
>JAACNH010001980.1:0-50000 GCA_019447015.1 Hymenochirus boettgeri
CTTCATTGATTGATTGATTGATAGGGCCACCCTACCCACTCGTAAATACAAATCCGTATACATTTATGTGGGCTGTGAACTTTCCTGTCCCTTTGCCCCCCCCCCCCCCCCCCCTGGGCCCTCCCCCCTGCTGCGGTTGGTTTTTTCCCTTTTACTTTTCCAGTTGTGGCTTTGTGCCCTTCTCCTCTGTTGGCGCTCCCCCCCTGTGTCCCCTTCTCCTATCCCTTCTCGCTCCCCTGTCGCTCCCCTTCCCCTCTCTTCCATCTATCCACTTTCATTCCTGGTTCTCATCACCCCCCTATGCTCACGTTTAAAATTTTTTGGTTCAATAACATTTGTGTGCGGCGGTGTGCGCTTGCGATCCTATTTTATTGTGCATGAGGTTGCGCCAAAAAATGGTGATTACGTGTACTCCAATAAGTGGATTGTGGCCAGGCCAAATGGCCAACACTAGTACATGCTTTTTAACATGCGATCAGATTCATGTTAAAACACACAGGTGTGGCCTAGCCCTAAGTCTGGCCAGCACTACAGGGAACTATAATGGTATATTCCTGGGTAACTCAAATTGCCTATTGTAAACTACCTAGAATAATTAATTTGGCTTGAGGAAGAAACTGTATATACTTATTGCTTCTACTCTTCACTTTCCTGGACTTTAAAAGGCACAGCAGGAGAGCCATAAGGGGCTAAGGTAAGGATTTTTTAAAATATACATTGGGGCCAGTATGGGGTTAAATTTTAGTTTTAGGGATGGACTTGCCCTTTAAATGAAGATTACAATCAGGGCAGCTGAGGCTCACAACATACCAAGTAGATCATTCTGTGGCAGCCATTTCATAATATGAGTGTTCTCTCCAAGATTGTGTGGTTTTGTGTTTGTACCGCCAAAAACCTAAAAGATTAAATAAAGTAACTGAAAAAAGTAAACAGAACTGCTATTTTCACCAGTATTTTAACATTTTTTTCCGTTCTGAAAAAACGGAAGAAGGCCTCCAGAGAAGGCAGCAGGTGAAACAGCAGTCAATCATTGGATGTATGTCAGCAGTCACAGCCTTGATTGACTGCATAGAGGGAGGGAGCGAGCCACTTACTCTGCTTACTCTGCCAGAAGGAAAGCAATATCTTTCGATAATACATCTTAAAATATTGAATATATCTGTAGAGATGGGATCCGCGTTCAACACGAACCCGGATCTGACATGGAACCCCTCGGTTCAGAAATCCAAAAGATCTATCCGAATCCAGACGGATCGCCCGATTTCTGGACTTCGGACAAATTTTTGAAGATTTGTCGAAAATATCTTCGAACATTGAAAATCCTTGAAAATACGATTGGAGACCACTTTCAGTTTCCGATCATATTTTCGATGGAATGTTCGAGGCTATTTCAATTTTTTTTTAAATAAACGGAACATTCGAAAATCTTTGAAAATACGATCAGAAACTCGAAAATTGTCCCGACCGTATTTTCTAGGTTTTTCGACCGTTCAAAGGTTTTTTTGATAATTATCAAAATAGCTCCGTACATTCAAAAATCATCGAAAATTCGTTCCATTTTCGGATCTTCAGGATTTTCCCGAGATCGGGAATCCGGAAACTGAATGAAACTATGTAGTTTCGCCCATCTCTATATATCATTTGAGGTTGGGGCAGGTAAAGGACATGGTACCAGTTTTTTGATTTAAGGGTGGACCTGTCCTTTAAATACACAAATTGTTCTTAAGTTATCATCAAATTCAATTGTTTGAAATTACTGTTGTTGCAAAAAGAAATCTGTCAGGCTTTAAAAACACAGGTCAATTTTAACTTTATCTTCCTGACATACAGACTATCATCAATAAACCATCGTCGGTAGTCTGCTAGTCAGAAAGTGGGTAAACGCGAAAATTCAATAATTAATAATTAGGGTTCGCTAACCCTAGAATGATCTTCAGTAACCCTCGAATTTATGGTTCGTTTTTGCTACACTAGAATGTATCGTTCGCCAACCCTCGAATGTAGCCTTCAACTTTCGGTAAGGGCTCGTTCACACCAAGAAACTGACAGAAACTGACTGTATTGCAAAGCATGTGTTTTCTGTCAGTTTGTATCCATTTTTTTCATACATTTGATCCATTTTTAACAATGTGTATTCCATAGATTTCTATAGAAAATGCATGAAAAAACGGACAGAAATGCTGCATGCAGTGCGTTTTTCTAAACGGACTGGAACGGAACGGATTATAACGTAGCAGGTGTGAGCGATATTATGAAATCCTATGGGTTTTACTGCCTGTCCATTTTTTTTAAAGCGCCTGCATTTGAAAAACGGATACAAACTGATGTAGTGTGAACGAGCCCTAATCCTCGAATGTAGTTGTTCTATTTCGATAATCCTCAAATGTATAGTTCTATTTTCGGTAACCCTTGAAAGTATCGTTTGGTTACCCTCGAATTGGCCGTAACCCTCGAATGTAGCTTGTGCAAACCCAGGTAAGAAGGTGTTAACAGACCATTTCCCATGTGCCACAGCCATTTACAGTAAGTTACCATTGTTATTTTATCTGTAAATCATATGAACTTTTCGAACCATCACTCCCCATTGACTTAAATGGGTTAGTTTCCAAACTCCCAAACTGCAGAACTTTCACTGAACTTACTTCAGTAAGTTCAGCCATCTCTAATTATGGATTAAAATGTCAAACAATTGCAAAAAACATAAAGAAACCCTTGTAGTGTGAAAAAGCCTAATACCAGTAAATAGTTGGATCACATTTACCAATCTGTATTATAGTTATTTAGTAATTGAGGTTGAATAAAGACATCCATCCATCTAGTCCTACATTTATACCCTACTCTTTACCCTATCCAACAGTTGTTCAAGGAAGGCAAAAAAAAACAAACTAAAAATGGGGGTGGGTGGGGAATTCTTTCCTGACTTCAAATGGCAATCTGGAAGTATCCCTGGTCCAGGGATACTTAATACTAGAGATGGGATCCGGGTTCGACACGGAACCCCTTGGTTTCCGAAATCCAAAAGATCTGTCCAAATCCGGACGGATCCTCCGGTTTTCGGGACTTCGGAAGATAATTTCGATAAATTTGAAAATTGAACGTTCGAGGATATTTTTTATCATTTTCAAAAATAGCCCGAACATTCAAAATACGACGGAAACTTGAAAATGTCTCCAATAATATTTTCGATAATTTTTGAACGTTCAAGGCTATTTTCGAAAATTATCGAAATGGCCCCGTACTTTTGAAAATTTGTCGCGGTTTTGGATTTTTGGTTCTTCGGGATTTTCCCGAGATATGGAAATCCGAAAACGGAACAAAACCAGTGGTTTCGGCCATCTCTACTTAATACCAGTAATTCAATATTTTTTAGTTTTAGAAACTTATCTAGCCTACTTTGAGCATTCAATGAACTTCAATACCACATTCACCGTTCTCACTGTAAAGAAACCTTTCCAACCTGAAGATGAAACTTCTACTTCCAATCTTAAAGGATGTCCACGATCCTCTGATATGACCTATTAGTGAACAATGCACCAGAGAGTTTATTGTATGGCCAATTAATATATTTGTATAAGGTTATCATATCCCCACGCAAAGTCGCTTCTCCAATGTAACAGCCCTAATTTGTCTAATCTGCCTACATAGTCAAGACCCTCATTCCCCTTATTATTTAGTTGCCCTTCTCTGAATTGCTTTTTGTATATGGGATTCCAAAACTGCACCGCATATTCCAAATGGGCCTTACCAGTGCCTTCTAAAGAGGGAGAATAATATTTTTTCTCCCTTGAAACTATTCCCTTGAAACATTTAACAACAGTTCTGTGACATGATGATATAACGGATTATAAATGAACACAATCAAAAATAGCATTTGTCAATATATTGTAACGTGTGTTTGTAAACAGTGTAATACATCTTGTATATTCTGTGGTTAAATTATAATTTCTTTGGAAACATTACAATATGTGCCTACCGTTTGCGGAATGTATCTAAGGGCCTCTGCAATGTCCATTGCTATATGCATAGGGATTTCCGATACCATGGATCCCATTGAAAACACCACAAAGCCATGTTCTCTGAGTGATTAATGAGATGCTCAAACTCCTGCAATAAAGAAACATACATGATTGAACAATGGGGGGTAAATGTTTTGTCACAGGTTAAGGAATTGTAAACTAAAAAAAATACTTTGCCTCATTTCAATCTATAAATTAATACATGTAAGCAGCATTTACTCTGATGTTGTGTTTGTGCATGATTTTAATCCAGAATTTGTTTTGTTCACTAAGTCTCCCAGCCCCTGCCAGACTATCTGACCCTCTGTGAGGGCAAGCATGCTCAGTAATCCATGAGGCAGCACTAGGAGAGGGAATTTCCCACCATGCAGTTCATGTACCAACTGTCACCATTCCACCTAGCAAAACTATAACAGAATAGTTTATGATACTAACAGGGAGATTCAATAAAAATTCTTATCGTTAAAATGGTGCTAATTTTGCCCCAACCAATTTAACATTTGAAAGCTAACATCTGATGGTTACACCAAACAGGGCACCAAAAAGCCAGAAGGGAGCGAGCCCCCCCCCCTCCCTGTGCATGTCAAAATCCTCGGAGGACAAGGAAGAAGCAGCCAGATGCCACACAGACAGTCCTACTCTTCACTTTTTGCAACTTTGGACAAGCACTGCAAGAGAGCCATAAGAGATGTTAATTAGGCTTTTTTTAACATTCACAGTGGGGCCAGTGGTGGGTTAAATTTTAGTTTTGGGGGTGGACATTCCATTTAAATTCTGATAGTGCTGTATACAAATAGTATAGTACAGTATTTGAGGTTGAATAAAGACATATGTCCATCCAGCCCAACCTAATCAGCAATGTCCACATTTCCAAAATTGGATTATAAGGCACAAAAGATTTATGCTCCATGAGGCATTGGAAATATCCCTGGATTACTCTATTATGTATCAATACCAGTAACCTGCAACATTCCTTGTTTTTAGAAACTCATCCTTTTTTTTTTGCTGACCAATGAACCTGCCATACCACGTCCACTGAAAGACATTTCCATAGCTTTTACCGTTTCACTGTGAAAAACTCTTTCTGAACTTGAAGATTAAACTTCTTTTCTTCCAGTCTTAAAGGACAATTATACTCACCTTCCCTCCGCTCCTCTTCCTTGTTCCTTAGCTTTTACCAAGGGTGAGGAACCTGAACCGCTTAGTCCTCACCCCTGGGTTGTGCAGCCTACAGCAGTTTCTCAGAGCACAGGAGGGGGCGGAGCCTACCAGAGCAGCGTTGCTCTGAAACTCTGCTGTAGGCTGCGCGAACCCAGGGTGAGGACTTAGCGGTTCAGGTCCTCACCCTTGGTAAAGCTAAGGAACAAGGAGAGAGCGGAGGGAAGGTGAGTATAATTTGTCCTTAAGGGATGTCTGACATGTTCTATTGTTAAACAATGCCCCAGATAGTTTATTGTATGGCCCGTTAATGTATTTATACACAGTAATCATATCCCCATGCACGCAAGCATCAATTTCCAAGATGTCCTTTTTGTACACAGGTTTTACAAAATTGCACTGCATATTCCAAATGAGTACAAACATCTAAGCACAACCCAATAGTATAATGTCAGATCAGATCGCTTACCCTTTGATATATAACATATCTTTTGGGTAGTGCCTGGGAACATGCCCATTTTCCCATTCGGGCACTGTATCATCATTCTGACTTGATAGAAAAATGCTTAACCAGAAATAACCCAAGTGTATCTAAAACAACCCTTAACCCCTAAAATACAAAAGAAAAGCAGTATGAAAACTAATGGAAGGGATGACACATCACAACGGTAAATACATACATACTTGAGCAATACTTCATATTAACTTGTGATGTCTCATTTAAAATAATGTTCCCTCATACCCAAAAAGCAGCAAACTAGTACTTACTCCCCTCTATGTGAGAGATACAGAGGATGTGTTAAAGGGCACCTTCCTTCCCTTCCTTTCCCCCGCCGCACAATCCCGGCCCTCTGTTTGCACTGAACTGCAAGCAGGGGGCGGGACCGGCCAGCCACGTCCCTGATTGGCTGAGAGGCAGCGAGAGGCAGCCAATCACGGACGCGGCTGCCGGCAGTTCAGAACGCCGGGGGAAAGAGGTAAGGTAAGTAACTATCGGGGGAGTCTCTGGAAAATAGAATAATGCGGTTAGGGCTGGGGGAAGGCAACCTACTAATGGGTAAAGGGTTTTAATGGTAGGGGGAGGGCTTGCAAAACGGGATGGAGAGGGTGGGAGAGGGAGCGAGAGGGAGTGGGGGGGAGGCCGCAGTGAGCAGGACAAATTCCGAAGGAGAGACGAGGCAGAGTCCTAAATGGACTCTGCTATTCTCCTGGTGGCCAGTTTTTCATACTTTGGGGGTGGGGATCCAGGAGAACCATTTGGAGCTGGGATGTAAGGTAAGGATTTTATTACACTACAGAGTGGGGCCAGTAGTGGGGGGGATTATAGTTTTGGGGGTGGACATGCCCTTTAAGCAGATTAGAGGGCATTACAGTACCGGAAGATACCATATTGGTGACTATGGATTTTGAAGGACTTTACTCTTCAATCCCTAATGAGGCAGACCAATTTTTTTCTGGAAATGAGGGGTCAAGAGTATATAAGACATTCAAATTTTGTTTCTAACATGCTTAGATTAGTTCTCTATAATAACATTTTTGTCTTTGATGGAGAATACTATCAGCAAAGAAGGGGAACTGCCATGGGCACTACTTGCACGCCCACTTATGTCTGTTTACACCTAGGCAAGTGGAAAATGATGACAGTTCAACAGACCTGTGCAACCCTAGAGAAAGAAGAGAATCTCCTAATTTGGTTAAGGTATGTGGACAACAGATTTGTACTGTGGAAAGGAACAGTATGTGACCTGAAAGCATTTGTGAATACTCTGATGATGATAACAATCTGCTCTGTATGTTAAGATAACAATCTTAAAGGGCATCTATACCAAAAAATAGGTTATTTTAATTGACCATAACTGGAAATATTAATTCTTCCCAACCACCACTGTATCATTTTTTGTTGGATCTGCCCCTATTCTTTAGATATCCAATATAAAACGTCTTATATTTCAGCTGTCAATCAAATTTCTTGCTCTCAAAAACTATTCTTCTGTGAGTAGCTTTACTGTAGTTGGAATGGTGACGGACTTTTGACAGTGGAATGCTGTATGCTGTGTAAAGGCGTTGACAGTTGGTTTGGGAAAAAGTCAGGTTGGATGGAAGTGGGAGGGTGAAGAGGTAGGAGGGGGGATACTGCTCCTAAACAAAATGTGTGCTGGATTGAAGGCATGCAGCAACACATGAGAGTAAGTGCTACTTACATGTATTCCATTATAGATTATGATGAGGCAAAGTCATTTGTCCCTTTATACACTTAACCATGAAAAATGATAGGAGTAAAGTTTTTAGTTCTTTTAATTAAAATTGGAAATGGAAAAGAGTGAGAAATATACTAAACCCACTTCCTAAATTCAGTACTACATGCTAAAGCCATCATCCATTATCCGCTATAAAGCAATTCCAGGAGGACAATTCTAGCCCTTAAATGGGCTAAAAATCTAGCAAATGAGTTGACAAAAACGTCACTTTGAGAGACTGAGGACAGCACAGGAACGGGTATAAGACTGTAAGGAACACACCCCTGCGAGACGGTACCTTTTGTACTTTATGAAAAAACTAATCAGTCTGGGATAGCGAGCACTACAAAGGTATGAAATCAAAAAATATATTAACTGTAAGACTAGAAAATGTTATATATTGTCTTATATGCCCTGTCCCAAACTGTACATTGGAGAAACTACTCAACAACTAAGCACAAAGACTGTCTAGACATTTGTCTAGACATACATTCTATAGCATAACACATTTTAGAGCATCATGGGGGCAGACAAATGGTATACAGTGCTTTGGGATTGATACCCTACAAAATCATATAAGAGGAGGGGGTACTGAACATAAATATTGCAGAAAGAGACAGAATGGATCTATATATATTAAAAACCATCTCTCCAAAGGGGCTAAACCAGGAGATAAACTTTACCGTTTTTATTTAGATATTTTTATTTAACAGGCCTGAAAAAAGCAGAGAGATTGTTGAAAACATAGAAATTGAATCTATATCCTGAATCTTTGGCTCCCCGATGTATGGACCCGGTTACAGATTGATAAGCACCAATATGGACTTTAAAGGACACAGAATTACCTTGAGTAACCCTAAGTGTAAATCCGGTTAAAGTACAAATAGCACATGATGGGTGGGTTTATTTCCACTATCTAATTCCTCTATGGTTCGTAAAAAGTGTAACACCCATGGGCAACCTTTATGTTATGGGTAAAAACTGCTCTGGACAAGAAGCATACTCTAAGGTGTGAAATAACACCTGGATAGATATGGATATACTATGGATGATGGTATAAGAGTGGATTTACCATTTAATTTTATTTTGGGCATTTACCTATTCAATGGCTATATCTAATAATAAACATTCCGCGGACTAAATGACTTACCTTATTTGGGACAACTGTACCCTGTAGAGACTTTTTGCTTGTTTTAAACAATATCTCTGTAAGTCTATTGCTATGTAACATGCTATTCAACTTGTAAATATGTCTAAATGTTAGAGCATTTTCAATTGTGTCTTTTGGTTGTGAGTTTTATGTGGAAACGGACGGATAGAGAGGGACTCGTAGGGCTAATTTAAATGGACTTCTGGGTTCGAGATGTAATGCAGACAGCCTATCTATAGTCAGACTCTTATTGAGCGCAATCTTGCTTCTCGGCAAGATAGTGACGTCACGCGCATAGACTCTTTTAAACAGACGCCGAAAGGAATAGTCTGCAGTTGAGAAGTAACTAATGTGACCGTTGAGCGGAGCGAAACGCGTCCTGCCATGTGGACGGACTCGATTTTAGCCTATAACTTCTTCCCATTGCACTGTGTCTCCATTGGAGGTCGTGAATAGGGGAACCCCATGATGAACACTGACGTATGACAACTTAGTACTATATGACTGCCTAGTACTGGATTGTTTATGCACAGAAATAGTTAAGCACTTTAATATACTATGGGAAATAGGGATGTTTTAAAGGTTTTTTTTTTAAATAAGTTGTATCCCTGTCAGTATTAAAGGATATTTTTATTATCCTCTAAGTATTACTTCTACCGTGTTCTATGATTAAGAGTGTTGCGGGATTAGTAACAGTTTAGTCTTACATATATTAAAAGTGCTGGAATTATTTTTTCCAGCCTAACTAGAATATATAGTTTCATTGGGTCCTTAGGTACAGAAAATATGGTAATGAGTTGCTTTTAAGGTAATTACGGTCACATTAGGTGTTTAAGCTGGGAGGGTGTGCCTTTGCTGCATATAAGATATGACTACAGTGAACAGTTAGGCCCTGACGAAGTCCACATCATATGATGAAAGTATGTCGGCTTGCTAGAAGAATGTTCAGTGACATGGAAGCGCGGCTGAGTTTGACCGCGCTTGCTTTATATGGGCGCTGCATGACCTATACGCTATTACCTTCTCTAAGGGCTAGCTTGTATTGTATACGGAGGCAGGGGGAGCGCTCAGGGGCATAACTAGAGGGGAGCAGGGGGGAGCAACCACAGGGGGGGCTCGGGAGCCAAGGGGACCCATCTTTTATTTTTCCTATGACAGATATAACCTCCACCAGAAAACCACTGCAGATGAAGCAGGCTAGGGGCCCCCATCATAGTTTTGTGGGGGGGCCCAGTGATTCCTAGTTTAACCAACTGGGAGCCCTCCGAGGAGGGGGACAGTAATTTCTAGTCTGTGTTATACGTTGTAAGCAAATGGTACATTCGAGGGTTGGATAGTGAACTGGTTTAAAGGCACCGCCTTTGACATGGGAGACCAGGGTTTGAATCCTGGGTAGGGGCAGCTATACAAATGTTTGGATTATTATAATACACTAGCAATATAATAACCATATAGCCTAGTAATATAATAACCATATAATACCCTATTATCACCATATAATAACCTATAGTAATATAATAACCATATAATTACCTAGTAATATAATACAATATAATAACCATATGATAACCTAGTAATAAACATATAATACCACAGTAATATAATAACATATAATAACATTTAATATAATAACCATATGATAACCTAGTAATATAATAATATAATGTAGTGGCTGGATAGTGTACTGGTTAAAGGCACCACTTTGACATGGGAGACCATGGTTTGAATCCTGGCTAGGGCAGTTATAGCGCGGCGGGGCAGGGGGCTTGGAGGGGCTGTGCGGGGGGGTCGAGGGCGGGGGGTGTATGCCCTGCCCCTTAGAGAGGGCCGGAAGGAATTTTAAGTCCTCGCGTCGACTATGTACTTAGCGCATTTTAGTCCCTTTGCGGCGATACTGCACTTAGCGCACTTCGCGGCGATACTGTACTTAGTGCAGCATTGCGCTAAGTGCAGTATCGCGCGAAGGGATTAAAATTACCGCAGGACATCACGGCCATGATACATAACGCGGCAATGGGCTTGCCGTTATAAATACGGCGATAACACTATTTCGCGCGGCCGCGATGTGCGGAGGTAATTTTTTGGCGTTTTTTCGATTTTTTTATAAATATTGCCCCTGTGTGTACATTTATAGCCATTGTCATCACTGTCGCCACATCAGATCCTCTCCTGCACTACAGAGCTGAGCAGATAGATCGAATCAACGGCAGGCTCACACACACTGAACGTGAGGAAAGGGAGAGATGTGTGCGTAACATTGTTCTGGTACGATCTCTGCCGGGAGGAGGTTAGTAACTGTAATTTTTAATGCTAAACTGCTCCCTACCAGAAGATTAAAAGGAAGTTGACCCAAAAGTAGACTGAGGGCCAGTTTATGGCTGTCATGATTTTGTCTATCTACAATTCTTTATTTTCGTGTCTATCTATCCATTATTGGTCGTTCTATCTATCTATCTATCTATCTATCTATCTATCTATCTATCATCTATCTATCCTACAGTATGTCTGTCTATCTATCTGTCTGTATGCATCTATCTAACTGTCTGTCTCTCTGTCTATAATCGTCTGTCTGTCTGCACCATCACACACATCACTACTACTATCACACTATCACTATCTACTATCTATCTATCTTCACACTATCTATTATCTCTATCTACTATCTATATATCTATCTGTCTGTCTGTCTGTTGTCTGTCTGTCTGTCGTCTGTCGCTGTCTGTATCTGCTTGTATTGTTTCTATCATATCTGTCTATCTATCTATCATCTATCTATTCTATCTATATGTCTGTCTATCTATCTATCTATCTATCTATCCTTGTCTCTTTCTGGTTTTTATCTTATTTACCTTCTGATCTATCTGTCTTTCTGTCTCACCGTATGCCTGTCCTCTCTCTATCGTCTATCTGTCTGTCTATCTATTAACTATCTATCTATCTATCATCTATATCTGTCTGTCGATCTATATATCTACAAAAAAAAAAAAAAAAGTTGTTTTAAAGTTGTTAGTGACCATGAAAAGTGGCGGAAGAATGGGGGGTCTTGGCTACATCTTTTGGTGGCACACAACTGTTCTTAAATTGTGTCCCTGGAAATTTTTTGGAGAATGTTGGCAACAACATTGGAGACATCAAAAGTTAATGTGAAGTATTGCTCAATGTGTGCATTACTGTTGGTGTCATCCCTTCTATTTTTTTGTACTGTTTTTAGTCTGTACCTAAGCATGCTTATATGATGTTATGTGTGTATTTTTAGGGGTTGGAGGGGTGTTATGGAGACACTAGGGTTATTTTCTGGTTAAGCATTTTTCTATCAAGTCAGAATGATGATCCGGTACCGATGGCAAAATGGGCACGTTCCCAGGCATTACCAACACAATATGTTCTGACATTATACTATGTGGGTGTGTGTGTAGATGTTTTATAAATTTGACCTGAGTCCCAATTTTAAAGAATTCTAAAATATTCCACAAGAGGCCTTACCACTGCTTTGTAAAGAGGGAGAATAATAGTTTCACCCTTGAATGCCATACTCTTTTTACACAAGACAATATCTTGCTGGCTTAGCTGTTGCTGCCTGACACTGCTTGCTACCTTCAAATTGTGTATCCACCAAAACTCCAAGATCCCTTTTAAACAATAATTCACTTAAAGGAACTGTAAACTTAAAAAATAAGTGTTTGCCAATCCTTTCTATTATTCACAGGGAGGCGAGAACGCTTATCTCACTTCACCTGTGAATACATAGTTAGCTCAGGGACACAGCCGAACTTACCTACCTGTCGCTCCACTCGCTCTTGACTGACAGCCGCACATGTGCCAAAGATAGCACGTGGTCGAGAGACAGGGGCAAACGTGGCTGTCAGATCAGAAGGAGCGAGGGGGAGTGGAGCACCAGGTAAGGTAAGTGCCGCTGGGTCCCTGAGCAAACTATTATCACAGGAGGGGAGAATAATCTTCTCACTCCTGTGAATAATAGAAAACGATTGGTAAAACACTTATTTTGTTTTACAGTTCCTTTTTAACACAGAACCATTTATAGCAAAAAGCCAGCACAAGGATTTTAAATTCCAAAATGTATCACCTTACATTTCTATCAACATGAATCTCATGTCACTGCCGTCCGGTCCTATGGCCGAGCAGTGCGAGGATTCAAATGCCGGCGGTCTTCCGTAGACCAGGCACCCTGATTGGTAGGTTTTTGCTACCTCTGGCTCCTGTTTCAAGCATACTTACTTACCTGTTCCAGTATGCTTACCTTGCCTGATCCAGCATACTTACATTGCTGTTCCAGGATTCTTACCTTGCATGTTCCAGCATAATTACCTTACCTGTTCCAGCATCTGTCATTGGTCGGTAGTCAGTATTATCTGACTGCCAGGCATCCAAATAGACAGTCACATCAGCCTTTCTATTGCTCCAGCATAAAAGAATACGATTAACAGCTAGAATTCTATTGAATAAAGAATTAAAAGACTAACAAGTTAAAATATAGATTTATATGACTTACAAGATAAAAGAATAATGTTAAAATAAAATTTAGATGAGAAAGAATATGGAATAAAGTTAAATAAGTAGTTTGATATCTGATAGAGAAAAAAATCAGACGACAATCAAACAATTGCTCATATCTGGGGATCATATGATATGAGAATGTTATCGTACGGCCGGGATCGGTTCATTTATGGCCTCCATTAAACTACCAATCCTTAGAATCAAGTACCATTGAGAGACCTGCCCGGTTCTCTTTAGGCTACTCTGTATGTGTCAGTACACATACGCAGTAGGGGATACATTATCTGCTATATTGTGTCAGTATATGTATCTAGAATTAATTATAGTAAGAAGTAAGCTGTCTCCATCTCTAAAAAATATCCTAATGCTGTTCATCCATATTTTGCATTAATAGCTCATCCCAAAGCTCGTGCCTTCATCACACATGCTGGGTCACATGGTATCTATGAGGGAATCTGTAATGCGGTGCCCATGGTTATGTTCCCTTTATTTGGTGACCAGATGGATAATGCAAAACGTATTGAATCTCGTGGTGCAGGACTGACTCTCAATATCTTGGACATGATCCCTGATGACCTTACTCAGGCGCTGAACACTGTTATAGATACACCAAGGCAAGTACAGAGCCCTAAACATTCTGTTTAGTTCCACAAATATATATGTACATGTATTTCTAAATAAACACATACATATATAGACATATTTGGCCAGGAAATATTATCCTGATCCTACAGGCAGTTTTTGTATAATTTTTTATGGGCACTGGGGCCAGCTATTGAGGGGAGAAGTTGGGTGGAATATAATTACACATGGAGCAATGAAAATAAAACCTCTTCAACTTGTTATGTTTTAGCTACAGAGAAAACATTCAGCGTTTGTCATCTCTGCACCTGGACAGACCAATCCATCCTCTGGACCTTGCAGTGCACTGGGTAGAATTTGTAATGAGACACAAAGGTGCAGGTCACCTTCGTCCTGCTGCTCACGATCTCAACTGGATTCAGTATCACTCTCTAGATGTCATCGCCTTCCTCTTGGCTGTAATGTCCATCACTCTCTTCATAAGCCTGAAGTGTTGCCTTTTTGCCTGTCGATGTTGCTGTGGAAGGAAAACAAGGCAGCAACGTAAATCCAAGTCTGATTAAAGAAAAACAGAAAAAAGTTTTTTTAAAGTATTAATGTTTCCTTATTTAAAATGGTTTATACTAACACTGCTTTTAATTATGACACATAGACCAGCACCATGACATGGGGTGCCCCTACCACGAAGCAAACTGAAATATTTGCTCAGTGAGCGCCCTTTCTAAACACTTTAAAGTCGACAGTTAAAAAAACAACAAAAAACTCCTTCCTGCAATACTGCATTTCAGCACCAGTCAGCACAAGTCTGCCCTACAGTCCCACTGTCAGTGTTAAGTCAGCCCTCTAGTTTACCAGTCAGTGTTAGTCAGCACACCACATCCATCTCCACAAGCCATGTCTTTGTTCCCTGATAAAGCCACGTACGCTTCACGCGCTGCTCCCTGTCTGCTTATAGACAGCATTTAAAAGTTGTTTCAGGTGTCAAAACCCTAGGAACACCCCTGAGTACTGGGATGGGGCACCCTGATGATTACTGTGCCCTGTGCCCTAAGTTACTCAAGGATAACTTAAACCACACACCACATTCCTCCAAAATCTGTGGGTTGCAGGATCTGTGGAAATTCAAAGGACACTCAAATGCAGCATGGATGAATTTGTTTCATCATATTGCTTTGATATGTATTTGATACCATAATGTTTTTTTTCAATGATATAATGTTGCTTTTAAATTGTTTACATCACTTTGGTATCTATATCTAGAGATGTTCGAAACTGATGAGTTTCGTTCCATTTTTGAATTTTCAAATTCGGACCCATTCAAGTCTATGGGAGAGTGATGGTTCAAAAAATCTGAGTCATTTACAGCTAAACTAACAGTGGTAACGTACTGTAAATGACTGTGGCACATGGGAAATGGTCTGGGAAACATGTCACTGTCACCAAAACTTCTTAAACCACTTGCTGAAGCCGGGCGGGTATTTGTCAGGTTTTGCGCAAGCTACATTCGACGATACATTCGAGGATTATCGAACGAGAATGAACCTTCATGTGTTAGCAAACGATAAATTCGAGGATTATCAAACGAACAAACGAACCTTCATGTTAATGAACGGTACATTATTGAACGAAGGAACGATCCTTTCAGGGTTGACGAACGGTATATTATCGAACGAACAAACGTTCCATCCTGGGTTAGCGAACGGTACATTCGAGGGTTAGTTTGGATCGGACTATGTGGTTATTATATGGTTATTATATTACTAGGTTTTTATATGACTAGGCTATTATATGGTTATTATATGACTATGACTAGGTTATTATATGGTTATTATATTACTAGGTTATTATATGGTTATTATATGACTAGGTTATTTTATAGTTATTATATGACTATATTATTATATGTTTATTATATTACTAGGTTATTATATGGTTATTATATGACCAGGTTATTATATGGTTATAATAACCATATAATAACCTAGTCATATAATAACCATATAATAAACTAGTGATATAATATCCATATAAGAACCTAGTCATATAATAACCTAGTGATATAATAACCATATAATAACCTAGTGGTATAATAACCATATACTAACCTAGTAATATAATAACCATAAAATAACCTGGTAATTATACCTAGTAACCTGGTTATTATATGGTTATTATATGACTAGGTTATTATATGGTTATTATATGACTAGGTTATTATATGATTATTATATTACTAGATTTTTATATGGTTATATTACTAGGGTTAGCGAACGGTACATTCGAAGATTATCAAACAAACGAACGACCTTCCTAGGCTTAGCGAGCGGTACATTCTAGGATTATCGAACGAACAAACGATTCTTCCTGGCTTAGCGAACGGTACATTCGAGGGTTAGCTAAAACGACGGCCCGTAAATTCAATAATTAGCAAATATTCGATAAATATCCAAAACTCGAAAAAACTGGGTTTCGTGAAATCTGGGAGTTCCAAAGGTTTTGCTGGGACTTTGAAACCCTCGGATTGGATTTGAAACTGGGTTCTATTCAAACCCACAGTACATCTCTGTCTATATCCCCCTCCTTCATTTTCTCTATCTAAGGTATGCGAGATTAGTGGAAGCCAAGTGCACATCCAATTCACTAGGCTTCTATTTGTATGTCTACTATATTTAATTGGTCACCAGTTGTACTCTATAATGTGTGGGTGTACACTATCCCATCTTTATATATTTACCATGTGAGACAATGGTTGTCGGCCTATGATGAAGTGACCTGACGTCATGCAACGCATCAGGCACCTTCCTTGTCTTTTCCATGCTGAATAGCTCTGCAGACGTGTGATGTGTATTAATGTTTATCAGGAGTAAAGAGAGATTTTAATGTTTATGCGTGCAGCCGGCTCCTAATACTTATGCTATTTGTAGTAAAAAGGTAACAATTCTCCATGTTTAATGGTCAAGTAAACAAAGGAAAAGTTGAGAGGAGAAATAGAAAAAGGCAGATACCAAATAGTTTAATTTTTTTTTTTTAAATGTATTTCTACATTTCTATTATTATTCTATTTACTTCTACCTATTAAACAGTTAATCCAGAGGAACTAATTTGAGCCTGCTACTAGTTGTTGTATTGGTCAGTTTTTCTTAACATCTCCCATATCTTTTAATGGCCTATGTGGGGCCTGAGTATAGTACAGGGGGGATTAGCCCAATAACTTGTACCAACCCCCCAATTAATGGAATGCACAGTGGGCAGCACTAACATGATGGTAATGGAGGTAGAAATGATGGAAAAGGTAATGGAAAGGAAGAGAAAAAACAGATATTATAAATTATTATAATAATAAATTCATAGATACATACCAGACAGACAGGTTTCCTCCAGGGACCAGGCTCCAGCTCCTCCAGATGTCCTCGGTGAGGTCGTCCGTCCACACGTCCTTCCTTCAGTGTCCACGCGCTGTCCTCTTCTGATGTCACTCTTGATGATCTTCCTTCCACAGGCCCTAGGCTAGTCCCCTCTCACTAGGTCACACACAGCCTCAGATGACCCCCCCCCCCCCACACACACACAGGCTCACACAAAACCACCAGGCCCAAAATATAGCTGCAGTGCTCTCTGTCTGTGCTCAGCTCACGCAGGCTCCAGGCCGCTCCCCCCTGCTCCTAGATACCACTTCCAAAGCCCAAAGTTCTGAGCAGCCGACAGCCGCGTCCCTGATTGGCTGCCTCTCAGCCAATCAGGGACGCGGCTGCCGGTCCCGCACCCTGCTTGCATTTCCGTATATATATAAATAAATAAATTAAATTACTTGCATAGTCCCCTCTCCTGTTTTGTAATGGAATTTTTAAAATGGAGTATTTAGCCACACCCCAGGAAGTTTTACATGGAGGCAATGTAAGCTTAAAAAGGAACATATTTATCACTTCCCTTTTAGTGTTGTATCCAGTGGTGTGCTTGATATTAGATTGACAGCAGTGGTAGCAAATCAAAAAATGTTCTGTTAGTAGAAAGTTGCAAGACTTATATGTCACTTCCAGGGGTGCCCCTACCATGAAGCAGAATGAAACATTTGCTCAGGGTGCGCCCCTGCAGAACACTTCAAAGGCGGCAGTTAAAAAATCCTCCTTCCTGCAATACCACATTTCAGTACCAGTCCACCAAGCAGTGTCTCCAAACAAGTTAAATTAAAGGCCAGTTTCCTACCTTTAAAGCCATCAACCACCTCTCTATGTGCTCCACTGCCCAAGATATAAAGAAATGACTGACCAGAAAGTTAATGGGTGGGAGACTGGCATGTGACATTCCTACTGCATAGTGCCGCCGGCGAGCACAGCCTCAGACTCCCTCAGTGTGTGAGGGAGACAGGAAGTCCCTCCTCCTCTCTGCTGTGTGAAGTCCTGGCAGAGTAGGTAAGGGAATCTACAGCCCTTCTTTCCCACTATGTGGGAAACTAACAAAATTAGATTGTGTATCTGATTGTAACCAATTCTGAATAGATACAATCAGATTCTTTCAGGAAGTATCTGATTGCTATACTAACCAATCAGATTATTTTCCAATCACAATTGGTTTCAATCAGCTTATTTCAGAAAGAGTCTAATTGGTTAGTATACTAATCATATTATTTCTAAAAGAATCTGATTGGTTAGTATACCAATCAGATTCTTTTCCAATTAGAATTGGTTACAATTAGATTCTTTCAGAAAGATTCGGATTGGTTAGTATACCAATTCCAGCATCCTAGCCTATAGTTCCCATCAGCCTTCTCTGCTCCAGAATCCAAGACTACAGTTCCCATCAGCCTTCTCTGCTCCAGCATCCAAGCCTACAGTCTCCAGCTCGAAAGCTGGAGGAAAACTTCCGGCGAGGGATCTGCTGAGTTACTATATCCAGGTAAGTGCCCCCATTTTTGTTCTTTTTTGGTTAATGTGCCGCTTGGGTCCCTGAGCAAACTATTTATACTAGGCCCGGACCAACCCCCCCCCCCACACCCCACCCCCGGGAGGTGAGAATAATCGTTCTCACCTCCCTGTGAATAATAGAAACGATTGGTAAACACTTATTTTTTTGGTTTACGTTCCTTTAACACAGAACCATTTATAGCAAAAAGCAGCACAAGGATTTAAATTCCAAAATGTACACCTTACATTTATCAACATTGAATCTCAATGTCACCTGCGGTCCGGTTCATCGATGCCGAGCAGTGCGAGGATTCAAATGCCGGCGTCTTCCAAGACCAGGCACTGATTGTAGGTTTGCTACCTCTGGCTCCTGTTTCAAGCATACACTTTCTCTACTGTTCCAGATGCTACCGCTGACCTCCAGCATAATTACCTTGCCTGTTCCAGGATCTTACCTTGCTGTTCCAGCATACTTACCTTACCTGTTCCAGCATACTTTCCTGGTCTGTATTCAGTCTTCTCTGCTCCAGCATCCAAACTTACCAGTTCCCATCAGCCTTCTCTGCTCCAGCATCCAAGCCTACAGTTCCCATAGCCTTCTCTGCCCAGCATCCAAGCCTACAGTTCCCACTTAGCTTCTCTGTCCAGCTCCATCCAAGCCTACAGTTCCCATCAACCTTTCTTGCTCCACCAGCATCATGGCCTCCACAGCTACTCCCCATCAGTCGTCTCTGCGTCCAGCATGCCTAGCAGCTACAATTCCTTCAGGCCATCTCTATTCCAGCATCCTAGCCTATAGTTCCCATCAGCCTTCCTCTGCTCCAGCATCGCAAGCACAGTTCACATTAGCCTTCTCTGCTCCGACATCCAAGCCTACAGTTCCCATTAGCCTTCTCTGCTCCCAGCATCCAAGCCTACACGTTCCCATCAACTTCTCTTCTTGCTCCAGCATCCTGGCCTACAGTTACCATCAGTCGTCTCTGCTCCAGCATCCTAGCCTACAATTCCCATCAGCATCATCTATTCCAGCATCCTAGCCTATAGTTCTCCCATCAGCTTCTGCTCCAGAATCCAAGACACAGTTCCCATCAGCCTTCTCTGCTCCAGCATCCAAGCTACAGTCTCCAGCTCGAAAGCTGGAGGAAAACTTCCGGCGAGGGATCTGCTGAGTTACTATATCTCAGAGTGGGAGCGACAGATTAAGGTAAGGTTAAAATGCAACTAAGGTTTAGAAGGTAATTAGACTAATAATACTTGTTTATTTTTTGGCTGGACATGCCCTTTTAATATCAGTTTTTAAAATTAATACTTGAGGCTGTTCATTTAAAAATAGAATATTGGAACATTCTAATAATTGCATTCACAAAATCGAAAATTCCTATAGATTATCGAAAACTCCTACCGAAAATAGAGATTGAAAATTCTAAAAATTTCCGATTCAGTTGGGTTTGAATCAGATTTTGGGAACATTGATAAGTTCTGCAGAACCGCTGTCCGAGCGTAACTCACCAGTTTCATTCATCATCTCATCTACAATGCATGTCTGTGTCCTCTCAGTATGTTCAAACTAAAAATATTTTTTGTACCAACCTGGCTTAGTTGCTTCTCCTACCACAGTTATTCCCCCAACAAACACCATGTTGGGCATTAGCGGTCGAGGATAGTCAAACAAACAAAGTCCCTTTTACAAGCCAAATGGATGCTTGCGTACAGCTGCAGAGAGGTCACCTCTTTCTGGAGGAACTCATGAGCCAGGTGTCTCATAGGGGAATTATAGAGTTTAGCACAGAGTAAGGAATCAGAGACCACATCAGAACATTCTTTAGTCTTGAGGAAAGCTCATGGAGTCATTGATCCAGTAAATATCTGGGCACATGGATAAGGGACTTGACATGTGTGGCTTAGAAAGTCAATGCCACATGGCAGCCCACGCAAGTAATACACAGAGGGTAACGAGATATTCAGCCACAATCTGCCAAAGGAAAGAAAGGATCAATCAACATGGCATCAAACGATGACTTCTTTAGCTGTCATTAAATCTCTGTTGTGCAGAGATGCTGACATGAAGAAAAACACAATCCTGTGGCATTGGCAATGCGTCTGTATGTGTGGATTATTTTCTTCCTAGAAGTGGTCGTTCAGCAAAGAGTTCCCGGCAGTTGTTCCCATGTGCTCTTCCAGCTGTTGTTTGCTGTATGGCAACGCGGTAGGTTTTTACACATAGTTTCGTGATGCTGATTACGAACTGTTGCTCTGTTGGGCAACACCACCATCTGATATCCCCTCTGTCCCAAGGGGTCAAGCAGTATGCTATGTTCAGCCAGTGATGCCATCTAAGGGTATAACTAGAACGTCCCAGCTTCAGAGTAATTATAATAGCCCCCCAAGCAAAACAAGTTATGTCCATTTAGTATTTGGAAGTTCCTACTGAATATGGTTGGGCTCATGGTTTTTAGAGGCCACCACTTGTCCTGGTTAAACTTCCAGTGGAGATCTGAATCTTCATTCTGTGTATATTGATTTTCCCCCCGGTTTATTAGCTCATATGTTTAATGATTTTTACATCTACCGCCCTCCCAGCTCCTATTGAATAATAGTTGAAGAAATATTGTTTTAACCCTCAATCCTCACAATTGTGTTTGTGAAGAGTCCAGTGTTTTTAAGATATTAGGTTCCATTCCCCAGCAGATCAAATAAACACTGATTATTTATTGGTCCCAGATAGAAGATGTTTTGAAAATAGTTCTGAAAATGGATTTTTAGGAGATTTGCTAATTAATCTAAACATCTTGTAATAACATCAGGGACCTGGGGAATGTCTTGGGGAACCCGTAAATATAAGTAAAATTTCATTAAAATCTATCTTTCCTCAAAAGGGCGTGTTTTCGAGCTTTTGGGGTAGTTCGAGGGTTAGGTTTGCGTATTTGTATGTGTGCTAACATTACTTCGAGGGTTACCGAAATCAGCTTGTACATCGAGGGTTGGCGAAATCGGCACATACATCGAGGGTTACCGAAATCATCTACTTTCGATTCTAACGATACATCATATGCTTTCTGATTTCGAAATCATCTACTTCGATTTCGATTAATTTCGATTTTTCAATTATTAAAAATGAAAAAACTCGGAGAAAATTCGAAGTTTCAAAAAAGCTGGGGCGTTCCGAAAGAAAATTCGTCGGGACTTCGAACCCACGATTCGATCGAAAAATGGGTTTATTGAACCCAAGTAATCCCTAGCTGTATGCTGTGTGGCAGGCTTGACAGTTGGTTTGTGGGAAAAAAGTCAGGTCGGATGGAAGTGGGAGTGGTTAAAAAGAGGGGGCGGATACGTCCTAAACAAAATGTGTGCTAGATTGAAGGCATGCAGCAACACACGCAAAATCAGAGTGAGTGCTACGGAGGCGGAGGACCCGGGGATGACTGGAACCCCCAAGGAATTGAAAACAGGAAGATATTCTCTGCTAAAGGTAGATTATAAATATACCAAAATCGCTAAGTTCCTCACTCTGGGTACTTTCTGACCCTGCCCGACTACTAAAAAAAGTTTAGCTTTGACGATTGCCCATTCCTCCTCCCTCCTCTTCCAGTGACCAAGTCGTGTTGCTTGTATTCAATTATAGATTAGATGATAGAGCCAAAGTCTGAATATCTCGCGCCACAAAATACAAAACTCATTGAAACAATGGACAAAAACATGGGACATATGGGAGCTGGAGAATACAACCCCAACTAAGATAAAATCTGCTACGGAGGCGGAGGACCCGGGATGACTGGAACCCCAAGGAATTTGAAAACAGGAAGATATTCTCTGTGTACAGGGAGATATATAATACCAAAAGGTGTCCTGTTGTTTAAATTGTGAAATGTAATGGTTAGTAGTAACCCAATGGAAGGAATGTCCCTTAAACTAGGACGTAGTGGACAAGAGGGGGGAGGAGTAGGGGGAAAGGGAAATGTGAATAACAATAATACGGAAAACTTACAAACAAAAGGACTATGGAAACAATATACCTCGTGTTATATTATTTGTTAATTCCTGCGCGCAGCAGGCTACGATGTGGAGAAGAAGAACAAGCGCGTCAACACTTCCATCAGGGGCCTAGTCACCAAGGGGACCCTGGTACAAGTTACAGGAACCGGAGCCTCTGGGTCCTTCAAGCTGAACGGGAAGCGGGTGGTGACCAACATATGCTCTTTTACCAAAACTGCCAAGAGCTCTGCAAAAGTCAAAGTGGCTAAATCCAAGAAGACAGCTCCTGAGAAGTAATGTGGCCACGGGCCACCAGGCACACAACCAAAGGCTCTTTTAAGAGCCACCAACCTACTCCTCCAGAGAGCTGACGCCTCACTGTAAAACCCCTTAAACACCCTGTACTGGTACTTTCTATTACCCGGTGTGGGAAGGGTTTAACTGCCTTTGTATCTTTTTATGTATTAAACAATTATCATCCAGTTAACGGCGTTGCGCGGGTTACTTAACGGACGGCAACATTTTCAGCCAATCAGATGGAAAATGGGTGGGTCTAAGTAATGTTGATTATGTAGATTGGTTAAATGTTCCCCTCTATCTGATTGGCTGGAAATATAACCGTCCGTTAAGTAACTCGCGCAATGCAGTTAACTGGGTGATATATTGTAATACATGAAAAGATACAAAGGAAGTTGAACCCTTCCCACACCGGGTAATAGAAAGTACCAGTACCGAGTGTTAAGGGGTTAAACACAGTGAGGAGTTAGCTCTCTGGAGGAGGACGTGGGTGACTCTTAAAAAAGAGCCTTTGGTTGTGTGTCTGGGGGCCCGGGGCCACATTACTTCTCAGGAGCTGTCTCCTTGGCTTTAGCAGCTTTGACCTTTGCTGAGCTCTTGGCACAGTACCTTCCTGAGACCTTTCCCTCCTGGGCCGGAACCTTTCCCTCCTTTGCCACGTCGAGACATCGTCACGGAGAACCCGTTAAACACAGACTGAAAGAGACCAACCGACCTGCCCCTTTATATGGCTCTAAGGAGGACATGATAGAGAACTGGAAAAGGGGGGCTGGACTGGGCGGGTCTAAGTTATGTTGATTGGTTATTGCAGATTTACATTTCCCTCTATCTGATTGGCTGAAAATGTTGCCCGAGAAGACCGAGTCCGCCAAACCAGCCAAGAGCGAGTAAATTCCTCCACCGCCTCGCCCCTGAACACTAAGGTTCTTTTCAGACCCACCCACACTGTCTGTACGGAAATGCGCGCTTGGGTTGGGAGGACGATGTGTTATCGCTGGGAGGGAAGGTTAATGTGGGAGACCTGAGTATAATGATAGGTTGATGTGGGAGACCCGAGTATAATGATAGGTTGATGTGGGAGACCCAAGTATAATGATAGGTTGATGTGGGAGACCCGAGTATAATGATACAGCGGGTAACCAAATGGTCGGCAGGCAAAGGGATCGGAGCGGGAATAAATTTGCTTCATTGGAACGGTAATGGGGAGAGGGGTTCGCTCTCCAACCTTAAATATCCGGTAACGGATCGGCTGTACAATACCAGGACGGCAACCACACACGGACACCTTATAGTAGTAACAGATAGTGACAATGTATCTAGTGTGTGAGTAACAGTGTGTGTGTGTGTGTGTGTGTAAGCTAGAGGAAACGGGGCACTCCGCGGGACTTGTTCAAATAAAAGATAACTTTTATTGATAGAAGTTCAAAATGTGTCAATGCATTTCGGCTACACCTAGCCGTCGTCAGGACATCAGAACATACCTCACATCCGGCTATTTAAACCTTATGGACCAGGTGCCGGTCCCTCGCCATACACACCTCCACCCCGCCCATCATAGAACGTGAGCACATTCCCTTATAATACATACACGAAGAATAATATATAACAATAAATATAAAACCTATTAAAAGCACATCATAAAAACACTGAAATCCCCCTAAACTGGGGTATTATACAGCTCACTAACTTTACCACAGTCGCTATGACTGAAGTAAACCAGGTAACACTCATAGAACGTGTCGGCAACTCATGGCGCTATCTAGAGACCCAAACCGAGAGAATTTCAGTCAGCAGCACCTAATAAGGAGCCCAAAAACACTACTCAACTTATAGAAAGCAGGAGAAGGATATTTGTTCATTTAAGCCCCGTGGGGACAATGTATCCAGGCGGCGAATCCACCTTACTTCACGTTGGAGGAGTAAGCGGTCACGGTTAATACCCACACTGCTATGTATAGATTCTATAGCCATCCATCGTAGATTACTAAGTTGGTGGCAGGCATTTTTAAAGTGCCGTGCCACTGATTGTTCCCCATAGATTATCTTATCATTACCATGGGAATCAGAGGTCTCATTCAGGGCTAGCCGTATGGCAGAACGGTGATTCGCCATACGGTCCCGAACCGAGGTGGTGGTTTTGCCTACATAATAAAGTCCACATGGGCATGTTATTATGTATACCACATGAGTACTGAGGCAAGTAATCCTTTGTCTAATTTTTATCCTGTGACCATCATGGGGATGAGGAAAATCCGATCCCGTAATGATAGATCTACATGTCTGACATCCTAGGCACCTATAGCACCCAGGTTTGTTACAGGTTAACCATGAGTTTGGAGCCCTATCCATTTTAGATAATAGATCCGTACGGACTAGTAAATTTGACAAATTTTTTACACGTCTATTGGCAAATACAGGATGGACTTGTTTAAAAGGTAACGAGTCGTCGGAACTCAAAATGTCCCAATGTTTAGCCACATTCTTCTCAGGAGCTGTCTTCTTGGATTTAGCCGCTTTGACTTTTGCAGAGCTCTTGGCAGTTTTGGTAAAAGAGCATATGTTGGTCACCACCACCGCTTCCCGTTCAGCTTGAAGGACCCAGAGGCTCCGCTTACTTGTAACTGTACAGGTCCCCTTGGTGACTAGGCCCCTGATGGAAGTGTTGACGCGCTTGTTCTTCTTCTCCACATCGTAGCCTGCTGCGCGCAGGAATCTCTTAACAGCGAAGAGTGAAATCCCACGGCGGTAATTTGCCATGCTCATGGCTGTAAATGAGAGACGACAAGCTGAGCTTGGGTAATCCCCGGATGCTTTCACACAGAACCTTCCTGAGACCTTTCCCTCCTGGCGGACCTTTCCCCTGGGTCGGAAACTTTCCATCCTTTGCCACGACGAGACATCGTCACGAATAACCTTTAAACACAGACTGATAGAGACCAACCGACCTCCCTTTATTAGCTCTAAGAGGCCGTAGAGAACTGAAAGGGGGGCTGGACTGAGCGGGTCTAAGTTATGTGATTGGTTTTGCAGATTTATATTTCCCTCTATCTGATTGGCTGAAAATGGTGCCGGAGATCTGATGGCGGTGAAAATGTTGCCGGGGAAGACCGAGGCCGCCAACCAGCCAAGAGCGATAAATTCCTCCACTGCGCCGCCCTGAACACTAAGGTTTCTTTTAGACCCACCCACACTGTCTGTACGGTGCTGCCCGCTTGGGTTGGGAGGACGATGCGATATCGCTGGAAGGTTGGAGACCCAGTATAATGATACAGCGGGTAACCAATGGTCGGCAGGCAAAGGGATCGGATCGGGAATACATTCGCTTTATTGGAACGGGAACGGGGAGAGGGGTTCAGGGGTTCGCTCTCCAATCTTAAATATCCGGAAACTTATCGGCTGTACAATACCAGGACGACATCCACACGGGCACCCTATAGTAGTAATAGATAGTGACAATGTATCTAGGGTTTGTGTGTGTGTCAGATTGTGAGTGTGTGTTACAGTGTGTGATGTGTGTGAGTGTGTGTGTGTGTGTGTGGTGTGGATACAGAGTGTGAGTGGGTGTTACAGAGTGTGTGAATTCCGACCTCTGGATTAACATGTCATGTTAAATATACGTTATGGGGAGACCGACACGTTCATACACATTGTGCGCCACAGGTCGGGTTGTGCGCACAGGTCGGGATCCGTGATCGAGGTGTGTTACAAACCTTTTGCCCACTAAATCAGAACAGAGCTAGGACGCATGATTAGGCAGTGCCTAGCAGCTCAGAGCTAGGACACAGTACCCTGTCCCTAAAGGTGCCCATACACCTATAAGATTTTACTTACCCCCGAGCGCTCACCTAGGTTCATCGATGCTGCCGGAACCGCTTCTCCCGATCTTATATTGGCCGACATGCGATCACAAAATCCCATTCATTTTCACGTGTCGGCCGAATGTAAATCGGGAGAAGCGGTTCCGGCAGGATCGAAGGAAACATCGGTGAGCCGCTCGGTCGGGTAAGTAAAATCTTATAGGTGTATGGGCACCTTTAGCTTGAGAGCAAGGGACCCAGGAAGGCAGAGCAGACCAAGAGAAACCAGCAGCAGTCCAGCAGTTTGGAGCCAAGGCCGTGGAGCCCAGAGATCCCAGGGACTGGATCCCAAGGACAGTGCTGCTTGGTAGGATAAGGTTGTGCTTGGTACTGGTGCATTAAAGGACAATTATACTCACCTTCCCTCCACTCCTCTTCTTAGGTCTGTACCTTTTACCCAGGGTGAGGACCTGAACCGCTAGGTCCTCACCCTGGGTTTGCAAAAGTTAAAGCACAGCGTTACTGAAACGCTGCTCTGGCAGCTCCGCCCCCTCATCTCGTCGTCGACGAGGCCAATAGGAAGGCACGCTCTGCAACGAGCGTGCCTTCCTATTGGCCTCGTCGCGCAAGGAGAGGAGGGGGCAGAGCCTGCCAGAGCAGCGTTTCAGTAACGCTGTGCTTTAACTTTTGCAAACCCAGGGGTGAGGACCTAGCGGTTCAGGTCCTACCCCTGGGTAAAAGGTACAGACCTAAGAAGAGGAGTGGAGGGAACTTATATTGAATCCCCTTTTATGTATTAATACCAGTATTCTCATGAGCTATTTAATGAACTTGCCATTACCACATATGCTGGAAAACAGTTTCACTGTTCTCACTGTAAAGAAACCTAACCTGAAGTGAAATTTCTTGTCTTCCACCTTAAAAAGATTCCACGAGTCCTTGATATAGACCTATTAGTGAACAATGGACCAAGAGTTCATTGTATGGCCCATTAATTATTTGTATAAGATTATCATATCCCCACGCAAATGTTGCTTCTCCAATGTAAACAGCCCTAGCTTGTCTAATCTGCCTGAATATCAAGCCCCTCCATTCCCCTTATTAAATTAGTTGCCCTTCGTGAACTGCTTCCATTTCCAAGATGTCCCTTTTGTATATGGGATTCCAAAACGCCACTGCATATTCCAAAATGAGGCCTTACCAGTGCCTTGTAAAGAGGAGATATTATCTTCTCTCTTGAATCCATTCCCCTCTTATACAAGACAAGGGACTGGCATGATCTATTTCTCATAAATCCATGCTGACAACTACTAATAAGATGAGCTCTGGAGACAAGTCAAGGATATGATCCCCTAACAAAGTTTCCATCACCTTCCCTACCACTGATGTTAGGCTTACAGGTCTAGAGTTACCAGGCTGTGAACGACTACCTTTTTTGAATATTGGTATTACATTGGCCTTTTTCCAATCCAGTGGCAGATCCCCAGACCAAAGTGAATCTGAAAAGATAAGAAACAGTGATCTAGATAGAACTGAACTAAGCTCTTTTAAAATCCGAGGGTGTATTGCATCCAGGCCTGGGGCTTAATTGATATTAACTTTGTCTAATTGTTTCTGTACCATATCTCCTTCAGCCATATCCTCCTTCACCTAATAAGGAGCCCAAAAACACTACTCAACTTTAGAAAGCAGGAGAAGGATATTTGTTCATTTAAGTATCCAGGGCGGCGAATCCACCTTACTTCACGTTGGAGGAGTAAGCGGTCACGGTTAATACCCGCACGCTATGTATAGATTCTATAGCCATCCATCGTAGATTACTAAGTTGGTGGCGGGCATTTTTAAAGTGCCGGCCCCTGATTGTTCCCCATAGATTCTTATCATTACCATGGGAATCAGAGGTCTCATTCAGGGCTAGCCGTATGGCAGAACGGTGATTCGCCATACGGTCCCGAACCGAGGTGGTGGTTTGCCTACATAATAAAGTCCCATGGGCATGTTATTATGTATACCACATGAGTACTGAGGCAAGTAATCCTTTGTCTAAATTTTTATCCTGTGACCATCATGGGGATGAGGAAAATCCGATCCCGTAATGATAGATCTACATGTCTGACATCCTAGGCACCTATAGCACCCAGGTTTGTTACAGGTTAACCATGAGTTTGGAGCCCTATCCATTTTAGATAATAGATCCGTACGGACTAGTAAATTTGACAAATTTTTTACACGTCTATTGGCAAATACAGGATGGACTTGTTTAAAAGGTAACGAGTCGTCGGAACTCAAAATGTCCCAAGTTTATGGACACTCTTCTTCAGAGTATCAGAATGTTGAGAATATTGTATAATAAATGGTAAATAATTCTCCTTATCCGCCATCCTACCCCCTCCATGCAGACCTTCCTGGAGTGCGTTGAGGCGTACTCGAGACAGTTGTCTATCAATCATAGATTTATGATAGCCCCTTTCTAGAAAGGTTTTAACCATATCCTCCAACTGTTTTTCCCTTCTATCTGGATTGGTGTTGTTACGCCATACTCGCAAAAATTGCGAGTATAGTACTCCACGTTTTTGAGCACTAGGGTGGTAACTATTGTGTAATATGGTATACGGTCTGTACTCTTTTTAAACAGGGTAGTCCCAAACTTGGTCCCCTCCTTGTATATAAACAGATCGAGGAACTCTATCGAGTGTTCCTCAATAACCATAGTTAACTTAATAGGTGTGTCCGAGGAGTTCAGCTCCAAAATACATTTTTCACAGTACTCACGACTGCCACTCCAGATGATAAAAAATCGTCGATGTAACGCTTGTATAGCAACATTTGTTGTCATACCTAGGGAATGAACTTTTCCTCAAACCTTTCCATATACGATTAGCGAACGATGGGCCCCACATGAACACAGAATTTATGGATGGTTATTTGGTAAAGGTGAAACCCGTCCATGGAGAACGAGACGTTTCAGGGAGTCCGCACGGTTGACAGCTCCGACGATTCACAAGGCTCGGATAATGATAAAGAAGTTCCATCACTAGTGAATCTAGGATAAAAGAAATGTCACAAAATACACAACACGGCCGGCTTTTTTAGGAGTGGTTACACGTCCGCGGAAACACGAGGAGGACACGTTCACCGAGACGGGGGGGGGTCTATTCCCTAAAAGGGGGTGGCCGCCCTCCAAGGATGAGAAGACCACAGTAGTTTACAATTTAAGTAATCACCCGCTCACTAACGACGAGTATTTGTTACTCAGTAAAGGTCTGTCTTTTGTACCCACCGGTCATCATGATCCACTACAGGACGAAATTGACCTATTTAAGTTCCAAAGACTTTTGGACATTCTGATACTCTGAAGAAGAGTGTCCGTAAACATTGGGACTTTTGAGTTCCGACGACTCGTTACCTTTTAAACAAGTCCATCCTGTATTTGCCAATAGACGTGTAAAAAATTTGTCAAATTTACTAGTCCGTACGGATCTATTATCTAAAATGGATAGGGCTCCAAACTCATGGTTAACCTGTAACAAACCTGGGTGCTATAGGTGCCTAGGATGTCAGACATGTAGATCTATCATTACGGGATCGGATTTTCCTCATCCCCATGATGGTCACAGGATAAAAATTAGACAAAGGATTACTTGCCTCAGTACTCATGTGGTACATAATAATGCCCATGTGGACTTTATTATGTAGGCAAAACCACCACCTCGGTTCGGGACCGTATGGCGAATCACCGTTCTGCCATACGGCTAGCCCTGAATGAGACCTCTGTTCCCATGGTAATGATAAGATAATCTATGGGGACAATCAGTGGCACGGCACTTTAAAAATGCCCCACACAACTTAGTATCTACGATGGATGGCTATAGAAATCTATACATAGCAGTGTGGGTATTAACCTGACCGCTTACTCCTCCAACGTGAAGTAAGTGGATTCGCCGCCTGGATACATTGTCCCCACGGGCTTAAATGAACAAATATCCTTCTCCTCTTTCTATAAGTTGAGTAGTGTTTTTGGGCTCCTTATTAGGTGCTGCTGACTGAAATTCTCTCGGTTTGGGTCTCTAGATAGCGCCATGAGTTGCCGACACGTTCTATGAGTGTTACCTGGTTTACTTCAGTCATAGCGACTGTGGTAAAGTTATGAGCTGTATAATACCCCAGTTTAGGGGGATTTCAGTGTTTTTATGATGTGTTTTAAAGGTTTTATATTATTGTTATATATTATTCTTCGTGTATGTATTATAAGGGAATGTGCTCACGTTCTATGATGGGCGGTGGAGGGTGTGTAGGGCGAGGGACCGGCACCTGGTCCATAAGGTTTAAATAGCCGGATGTGAGGTATGTTCTGATGTCCTGACGACGCTAGGTGTAGCCGAAATCATTGACACTTTTGAACTTCTATCAATAAAAGTTATCTTTTATTTGAACAAGTCCCGCGGAGTGCCCCGTTTCCTCTAGCTTACACACACACACACACACACACACTGTTACTCACACACTAGATACATTGTCACTATCTGTTACTACTATAAGGTGTCCGTGTGTGGTTGCCGTCCTGGTATTGTACAGCCGATCCGTTACCGGATATTTAAGGTTGGAGAGCGAACCCCTCTCCCCATTACCGTTCCAATGAAGCAAATTTATTCCCGCTCCGATCCCTTGCCTGCCGACCATTTGGTTCCCGCTGTATCATTATACTCGGTCTCCCACATCAACCTATCTTATACTCGGTCTCCACATCAACCTATCATTATACTCGGGTCTCCCACATCAACCTATCATTATACTCAGGTCTCCCACATTAACCTTCCCTCCCAGCGATAACGCATCGTCCTCCCAACCCAAGCGCGCATTTCCGTACAGACAGTGTGGGTGGGTCTGAAAAGAACCTTAGTGTTCAGGGGCGAGGCGGTGGAGGAATTTACTCGCTCTTGGCTGGTTTGGCGGACTCGGTCTTCTCGGGCAACATTTTCAGCCAATCAGATAGAGGGAAATGTAAATCTGCAATAACCAATCAACATAACTTAGACCCGCCCAGTCCAGCCCCCCTTTTCCAGTTCTCTATCATGTCCTCCTTAGAGACCATATAAAGGGGCAGGTCGGTTGGTCTCTTTCAGTCTGTGTTTAACGGGTTCTCCGTGACGATGTCTCGATTTCCGGCCCAGAGGGAAAGGTCTCAGGAAGGTTCTGTGCCAAGAGCTCAGCAAGGTCAAAGCTGCTAAAGCCAAGGAGACAGCTCCTGAGAAGTAATGTGGCCCCGGGCCCCCAGACACACAACCAAAGGCTCTTTTTTAAGAGTCACCCACGTCCTCCTCCAGAGAGCTAACTCCTCACTGTGTTTAACCCCTTAACACTCGGTACTGGTACTTTCTATTACCCGGTGTGGGAAGGGTTCAACTTCCTTTGTATCTTTTCATGTATTACAATATATCACCCAGTTAACTGCATTGCGCGAGTTACTTAACGGACGGTTATATTTCCAGCCAATCAGATAGAGGGAAACATTTAACCAATCCACATAATCAACATTACTTAGACCCACCCATTTTCCATCTGATTGGCTGAAAATGTTGCCGTCCGTTAAGTAACCCGCGCAACGCCGTTAACTGGATGATATATTGTTATACATAAAAAGATACAAAGGCAGTTAAACCCTCCCACACCGGGTAATAGAAAGTACCAGTACAGGGTGTTAAGGGGTTAAACACAGTGAGGCGTCAGCTCTCTGGAGGAGTAGGTTGGTGGCTCTTAAAAGAGCCTTTGGTTGTGTGCCTGGTGGCCCGTGGCCACATTACTTCTCAGGAGCTGTCTTCTTGTGTTAGCCGCTTTGACTTTTGCAGAGCTCTTGGCAGTTTTGGTAAAAGAGCATATGTTGGTCACCACCCGCTTCCCGTTCAGCTTGAAGGACCCAGAGGCTCCGGTTCCTGTAACTTGTACCAGGGTCCCCTTGGTGACTAGGCCCCTGATGGAAGTGTTGACGCGCTTGTTCTTCTTCTCCACATCGTAGCCTGCTGCGCGCAGGAATCTCTTAACAGCGAAGAGTGAAATCCCACGGCGGTAATTTGCCATGCTCATGGCTGTAATAATGAGAGACGACAAGCTGAGCTTGGGTAATCCCCGGATGCTTTCACACAGAACCTTCCTGAGACCTTTCCCTCCGGGCCGGGACCTTTCCCTCCTGGTCGGAAACTTTCCATCCTTTGCCACGACGAGACATCGTCACGAATAACCTGTTAAACACAGACTGATAGAGACCAACCGACCTGCCCCTTTATATAGCTCTAAGGAGGACCTGATAGAGAACTGGAAAAGGGGGGCTGGACTGAGCGGGTCTAAGTTAGTTGATTGGTTATTGCAGATTTATATTTCCCTCTATCTGATTGGCTGAAAATGGTGCCGGAGATCTGATTGGCTGAAAATGTTGCCGGGAAGACCAGGCCGCCAAACCAGCCAAGAGCGATAAATTCCTCCACTGCTCCGCCCCTGAACACTAAGGTTCTTTTTAGACCCCCCCACACTGTCTGTACGGTGCTGCGCGCTTGGGTTGGGAGGACGATGCGATATCGCTGGGGGAAGGTTAATGTGGGAGACCGAGTATAATGATACAGCGGGTAACCAAATGGTCGGCAGGCAAAGGGATCGGATCGGAATACATTCGCTTTATTGGAACGGAACGGGGAGAGGGGTTCAGGGGTTCGCTCTCCAATCTTAAATATCCGGAAACTTATCGCTGTACAATACCAGGACGACATCCACACGGGCACCCTATAGTAGTAATAGATAGTGACAATGTATCTAGGGTTTGTGTGTGTGTGTGTGTCAGATTGTGAGTGTGTGTTACAGTGTGTGTGTTGTGAGTGTGTGTGTGTGTGTGTGTGTGTGATACAGAGTGTGAGTGGGTGTTACAGAGTGTGTGAATTCCGACCTCTGGATTAACATGTCATGTTAAATATACGTTATGGGGACCGGACGAACGTTCATACACATTGTGCGCCACAGGTCGGGTTGTGCGCCACAGGTCGGGATCCGTGATCGCAGGTGTTACAAACCTTTTGCCCACTAAATCAGAACAGAGCTAGGACGCATGATTAGGCAGTGCCTAGCACTCAGAGCTAGGACACAGTACCCTGTCCCTAAAGGTGCCCATACACCTATAAGATTTTACTTACCCGCCGAGCGCTCACCCTATGTTCATCGATGCTGCCGGAACCGCTTCTCCCGATCTTATATTTGGCCGACATGCGATCACAAAATCCCATTCATTTTGCGATCGCATGTCGGCCGAATGTAAGATCGGGAGAAGCGGTTCCGGCAGGATCGAAGGAACATCGGGTGAGCGCTCGGTCGGGTAAGTAAAATCTTATAGGTGTATGGGCACCTTTAGCTTGAGAGCAAGGGACCCAGGAAGGCAGAGCAGACCAAGAGAAACCAGCAGCAGTCCAGCAGTTTGGAGCCAAGGCCGTGGAGCCCAGAGATCCCAGGGACTGGATCCCAAGGACAGTGCTGCTTGTAGGATAAGTTGTGCTTGGTACTGGTGCATTAAAGGACAATTATACTCACCTTCCCTCCACTCCTCTTCTTAGGTCGTACCTTTACCCAGGGTGAGGACCTGAACCGCTAGGTCCTCACCCCTGGGTTTGCAAAAGTTAAAGCACAGCGTTACTGAAACGCTGCTCTGGCAGGCTCCGCCCCCTCATCTCGTCGTCGACGAGGCCAATAGGAAGGCACGCTCTGCAACGAGCGTGCCTTCCTATTGGCCTCGTCGCGCAAGGAGAGGAGGGGGCAGAGCCTGCCAGAGCAGCGTTTCAGTAACGCTGTGCTTTAACTTTTGCAAACCCAGGGGTGAGGACCTAGCGGTTCAGGTCCTCACCCTGGGTAAAAGGTACAGACCTAAGAAGAGGAGTGGAGGGAACTTATATTGAATCTCCCTTTATATGTATTAATACCAGTAATTCTCATGAGCTATTTAATGAACTTGCCATTACCACATATGCTGGAAAACAGTTTCACTGTTCTCACTGTAAAGAAACCTAACCTGAAGATGAAATTTCTTGTCTTCCAACCTTAAAAAAGATGTCCACGAGTCCTCTGATATGACCTATTAGTGAACAATGGACCAGAGAGTTCATTGTATGGCCCATTAATATATTTGTATAAGATTATCATATCCCCACGCAAATGTTGCTTCTCCAATGTAAACAGCCCTAGCTTGTCTAATCTGCCTGAATATTCAAGCCCCTCCATTCCCTTATTAAATTAGTTGCCCTTCTGTGAACTGCTTCCATTTCCAAGATGTCCCTTTTGTATATGGGATTCCAAAACTGCACTGCATATTCCAAAATGAGGCCTTACCAGTGCCTTGTAAAGAGGGAGATATTATCTTTCTCTCTTGAATCCATTCCCCTCTTTATACAAGACAAGGACTGGCATGATCTATTTCTCATAAATCCATGCTGACAACTACTAATAAGATGAGCTCTGGAGACAAAGTCAAGGATATGATCCCCTAACAAAGTTTCCATCACCTTCCCTACCACTGATGTTAGGCTTACAGGTCTAGAGTTCCAGGCTGTGAACGACTACCTTTTTTGAATTTTATTACATTGGCCTTTTCCAATCCAGTGGCAGATCCCCAGACCAAAGTGAATCTGAAAAGATAAGAAACAGTGATCTAGATAGAACTGAACTAAGCTCTTTTAAAATCCGAGGGTGTATTGCATCCAGGCCTGGGGCTTAATTGATATTAACTTTGTCTAATTGTTTCTGTACCATATCCTCCTTCAGCCATATCCTCCTTCAACCTAATAAGGAGCCCAAAAACACTACTCAACTTATAGAAAGCAGGAGAAGGATATTTGTTCATTTAAGTATCCAGGCGGCGAATACGGTCACGGTTAATACCCGCACTGCTATGTATAGATTCTATAGCCATCCATCGTAGATTACTAAGTTGGTGGCGGGCATTTTTAAAGTGCAGGGCCACTGATTGTTCCCCATAGATTATCTTATCATTACCATGGGAATCAGAGGTCTCATTCAGGGCTAGCCGTATGGCAGAACGGTGATTCGCCATACGGTCCGAACCGAGGTGGTGGTTTTGCCTACATAATAAAGTCCACATGGGCATGTTATTATGTATACCACATGAGTACTGAGGCAAGTAATCCTTTGTCTAAATTTTTATCCTGTGACCATCATGGGGATGAGGAAAATCCGATCCCGTAATGATAGATCTACATGTCTGACATCCTAGGCACCTATAGCACCCAGGTTTGTTACAGGTTAACCATGAGTTTGGAGCCCTATCCATTTTAGATAATAGATCCGTACGGACTAGTAAATTTGACAAATTTTTTACACGTCTATTGGCAAATACAGGATGGACTTGTTTAAAAGGTAACGAGTCGTCGGAACTCAAAATGTCCCAATGTTTATGGACACTTCTTCTTCAGAGTATCAGAATGTTGAGAATATTGTATAATAAATGGTAAATAATTCTCCTTATCCGCCATCCTACCCCTCCATGCAGACCTTCCTGGAGTGCGTTGAGGGTGTACTCGAGACAGTTGTCTATCAATCATAGATTTATGATAGCCCCTTTCTAGAAAGGTTTTAACCATATCCTCCAACTGTTTTTCCCTTCTATCTGGATTGGTGTTGTTACGCCATACTCGCAAAAATTGCGAGTATAGTACTCCACGTTTTTGAGCACTAGGGTGGTAACTATTGGCATGTAATATGGTATTACGGTCTGTACTCTTTTTAAACAGGGTAGTCCCAACTTGGTCCCTCCTTGTATATAAACAGATCGAGGAACTCTATCGAGTGTTCCTCAATAACCATAGTTAACTTAATAGGTGTGTCCAGGGAGTTCAGCTCCAAAATACATTTTTCACAGTCCTCACGACTGCCACTCCAGATGATAAAAAAGTCGTCGATGTAACGCTTGTATAGCAACATTTTGTTGTCATACCTAGGGAAAATGAACTTTTCCTCAAACCTTCCATATACAGATTAGCGAACGATGGGCCCCACATGAACACAAGATTTATGGATGGTTATTTGGTAAAGGTGAAACCCGTCCATGGAGAACGAGACGTTTCAGGACGAGTCCGCACGGTTGACAGCTCCGACGATTCACAAGGCTCGGATAATGATAAAGAAAGTTCCATCACTAGTGAATCTAGGATAAAAGAAATGTCACAAAAATACTAACAACAGCCGGCTTTTTTAGGAGTGGTTACACGGTCCGCGAAACACGAGGAGGACACGTATCACGAGACGGGGGGGGGGGTCTATTCCCTAAAAAGGGGGTGGCGCCCTCCAAGGATGAGAGACCACAGTAGTTTACAATTTAGTAATCACCCGCTCACTAACGACAGTATTTGTTTACCAGTAAAGGTCTGTTCTTTTGTACCCACCGGTCATCATGATCCACTACAGGACGAAATTGACCTATTTAAGTTCCAAAGACTTTGGACATTCTGATACTCTGAAGAAAGTGTACGGGACACTCTTCTTCAGAGTATCAGAATGTTGAGAATATTGTATAATAAATGGTAAATAATTCTCCTTATCCGCCATCCTACCCCCTCCATGCAGACCTTCCTGGAGTGCGTTGAGGCGTACTCGAGACAGTTGTCTATCAATCATAGATTTATGATAGCCCCTTTCTAGAAAGGTTTTAACCATATCCTCCAACTGTTTTTCCCTTCTATCTGGATTGGTGTTGTTACGCCATACTCGCAAAAATTGCGAGTATAGTACTCCACGTTTTTGAGCACTAGGGTGGTAACTATTGGCATGTAATATGGTATTACGGTCTGTACTCTTTTTAAACAGGGTAGTCCCAAACTTGGTCCCCTCCTTGTATATAAACAGATCGAGGAACTCTATCGAGTGTTCCTCAATAACCATAGTTAACTTAATAGGTGTGTCCAGGGAGTTCAGCTCCAAAATACATTTTTCACAGTACTCACGACTGCCACTCCAGATGATAAAAAAGTCGTCGATGTAACGCTTGTATAGCAACATTTTGTTGTCATACCTAGGGAAAATGAACTTTTCCTCAAACCTTTCCATATACAGATTAGCGAACGATGGGCCCCACATGAACACAGAATTTATGGATGGTTATTTGGTAAAGGTGAAACCCGTCCATGGAGAACGAGACGTTTCAGGAGGAGTCCGCGCACGGTTGACAGCTCCGACGATTCACAAGGCTCGGATAATGATAAAGAAAGTTCCATCACTAGTGAATCTAGGATAAAAGAAATGTCACAAAATACTACAACACGGCCGGCTTTTTTAGGAGTGGTTACACGGTCCGCGGAAACACGAGGAGGACACGTATCACGAGACGGGGGGGGGGTCTATTCCCTAAAAAGGGGGTGGCCGCCCTCCAAGGATGAGAAGACCACAGTAGTTTACAATTTAAGTAATCACCCGCTCACTAACGACGAGTATTTGTTACTCAGTAAAGGTCTGTCTTTTGTACCCACCGGTCATCATGATCCACTACAGGACGAAATTGACCTATTTAAGTTCCAAAGACTTTTGGACATTCTGATACTCTGAAGAAGAGTGTCCGTAAACATTGGGACATTTTTTTAGATAATAGATCCGACGGACTAGTAAATTTGACATTTTTTACACGTCATTGGCAAATACAGGATGACTTGTTTAAAAGGTAACGAGTCGTCGGAACTCAAATGTCGTATACAGAGGAAAAAAAATTATTCAAGACATTTGCTTTATCGCCATTAATTAATGGTGCCACATTCTCAGTCCTCATCTTCTTACTATTAATATACTTAAAAAAAATTTTTAAGCTTAGTGATGCTTTCTTCAGCTATCCTAACTTCATTATTAATTTTAGCTAGTTTGATTGCTTTCTTACACTCCTTGGGCCCTATTTATAAAAGATCGGTATCATTATCGTAAAATACCGATCGTTATCGTAAAATAACGACCAGGTTTTTACCGATACGAACCGTTATTTACCGATTAACGACCGTTATTACCGTTATCGGTAAATAACGGTCGTTATCGGTAATAACGGTCGTATCAGTAAAAACCCGGTTGTTATTTTACGATAACGATCGGTGTTTTACGATAACGATACAGATCTTTTATAAATAGGGCCCCTTGTTTTTTTGTTTTTATAATCCCTAAAGGCCCTTTCCGTTCCCTCGGCCTTAAAGTTTTAAATGCCTTTTTCTTCCTTACCATTTGCCTCTTTACATCAGAATTCAGCCACATGGGCGCGGATTTATTTTTTTTACATTTATTTCCCAAGGGTATAAATTTCGATGTGAACTGGCTTAAAATCCCCTTGAACACAGTCCACTTCGCTGTTCAGTACATTTACCTGATAATACATTATCCCAGTTGACATTCTGAAGAGCTGCTTTTAACCTGGGAAAATTTGCTTTCCTGAAATTAAATGTCTTTGTTAACCCAGCGCACTTTTCCTTTCGATAACAAAGTCCAAATGCCACTATTTCATGGTCACTATTCCCTAAGCCTCCTGTTACCTTTATATCTATAATGCGCTCCACAATGTTAGATATTACCAGATCCAACAGAGCTCCTTTTCTAGTAGGAACCTCAACCACCTGTGAGAGAAAATTATCCTGCAGCAAATTCAGGAACTCGTCGCCTTTTTCTGTGATGGCAGTTCCACCACACCAATCAATGTCAGGGTAATTGAAGTCCCCCATAATGAGTACACTCCCCAAACTTGCAGCCCTTGCCAACTGCATATGAAGTTGACTCACCTCCTCTCTGCTCGCATTTTGTGGCTTATAGCAGACACCAACAATGACATTACCCCCTTTCCTGTTACCTAATTCCACCCATATTGCCTCCACTTTATCATCCATATCACCAGTTATCTCTTCTTTTAAATTTGGCTTCAATTCTTTTTTAACATAAACACATACTCCTCCCCCTTTCCTTTTTTTTCTGTGCTGCCTAAACAAGGCATATCCTTCTATATTTACAGCCCAGTCGTGAGAACTGTTCAACCACGTTTCTGCTATACCTATTACATCATACTTTTCATTCAATGCCATCATTTCCAATTCACCCATTTTGTCAGCCAGGCTTCTCGCATTTGCAAACATACATTTTAGATTATGATCCTGTAATTTATTCGTACACTTTAATACACATGCCTCCCTATCCCCTATGCTAGCCTCACCCCCCTTTCCGCCCACCACTGGCCTATCTACACCCTGCTTTCCTCCTGGACTATCTATCCCAGTGAGACTGCTAATACCCTCCCCCCCAAACCTAGTTTGAAATCTCCTCCAACCCTCTAGCCATCTTCTCCCCTAAAACAGCTGCACCACCATCAGTGAGGTGCAACCCATCCCTACTAAAGAGCCTGTAGCCGACAGCAAAGTCTGCCCAGTTCTCAATAAACCCAAACCCTTCTTCCTTACACCACTCTCTTAGCCACGTATTAATGCTCCTAAGCTCCCGCTGTCTCCCTGGCTTAGCAAGTGGCTGCGGTAGTATTTCTGAAAACACTACCCTGGAGGTCCTTGCTTTTATCTTGGCCCCTAGCTCTCGGAAATCATGTTTAAGGACCTCACCTCCACCTCTAACTTTGTCATTGGCACCAATGTGAACCAAGACCGTCAGGTCACACCCGGCCCCACCCAATAATCTGTCTACACGATCCACCACATGCCGAACCCTAGCACCAGTCAGGCAACACACAGTTCGGCATGTAGGGTCTTGGCGGCAGATTACCCTATCTACCTTCCTTATAATGGAGTCCCTTACCACCTGCCTTGCATTCCTGACCCTTCGTTCCTCCTCCCTTGTATCAGAGATGGCAGTCCCTTGGGTGCTCAAGGGACTAGACCCATCCATACATGCTAATTCCGAGGTGTCCTCCTCCACTTCATTACCTAAGGCGACAAATCTTTTTTGATGGACAATCTGGGAAGAAGCTCCCCTACTCTTCTGTCCCCCACTTCCCCATGTAACCCTAACAAAACTACCTCCTTCCTCAACCTTTCTTGTCCCTCTTCCACCCACCTCTATACTGGCCCCAGCCAGTGCCTGCTGACCCCACAGTTCTGCCAATCCCTGCAATGCTGCAAGCTGCCCCCTTAGACTCTCCACCTCAGCTTCCAAACGGGCAACCCACTCACACCTGACACAGACATAGGTTCCCCGGAACGTCTGCTCCAGGTTCCTATACATGTGGCACGATGCACATTGCATGGTACTGACAAAACTGTCCCTTCTAATACACCACACCAACACAGTGACGCACAAACCTTGTTTAATTGCCCTTCTTGTTTCAATGTTCTTCTTTTTCTATGTCCTTGAGAGCAAGGTCCTTAAGAGAAAGGGACACTCACTAGTTCGTTTCACTCACAGGAAACTTCCTTTTGTTAGGTCCAAACCACAGGCCCAACAACTGTGAATCCTATTTAACTAATAGGCCCCAACCCCCACACCAATTAGTGCAAGAGCCAGGAAGAGACTTTATTTACCCTTTAAATATGGCTGCCACAGGAATGGAAGGGTAGGTCAGTAGGTGTGTACCCATATGAGGTTGGGGGTATGTGTTTTTGCATGTATGACCATATAACTTACTCTTATTGATGATTGATCAAAATTCGTTTTTTTTTACTGTAGTTACCCTTTAAGTATGAAATATAGCATTCACAGGCTCAACGATATAAATAAATATAAATAAATATCAATAGAATCAGTCCTTACTCAAATAGGTTGGTGGTCCATGTGTATACTACCCCGGACCAATCGCCTGATCAGCTGTGCAGTGTGAAGATTATGTAGCTAATGGGTAAGGCTTACTGCAGTCTCCGTGTGACCTGGGTGCCGGAAGACCCAGGTCTGTCGCAAGGACCCCAACATCCAAGGTAAGTCAAACAAAAAGACAGGTTCCACACCTTCCGAAGTCACCAGGAAAGAAAAACAGGACCGCATGAATATCAGATTTATTTGATTCTGCCTGGCACGTTTCGGACCCGTAAGTCCTTAATCATAGGCACAATGTACCCTTTAAGTATGGCTTCCATGGGAATGGAAAGGTAGGTCAGTAGGTGGGTGTACCTGTGTCTGTGTAGGGGGTTGTTGGTATCAGCGTTTGTGTTTATGACTGTCAGGAAAGTGTGTAGTGACTTGGCAACAACGGGTATTAGTTCTTGCAAAGGACCAATAAAAATACCATTCCACCCTGGAACAGTCCTATTGTTTATATTACAATTAGTGAAGCATGGAACCAGATCTTCTTTTCCAGACAATGTGGGGTCGAACTGTGTATCTGGAATTCTCTTCAGCTAGGGGTCTGGTGGGTACCTTAAAGGTCATTTAAGACAACCATACATGTAAAATAAATGTATTTCGGTATTGGAATATGTAGACAGAAACCAATATTATATTTGTGAATAGAAGGTAGGCCCATTAAAATGATACCCAACATGGACACCTTATTCCTTGCCAAGGTGAGTTATTAATATCTGGGAAATATGTATTACAACACGGTCATGTTTGGTATTGGAGAATTGATAATTAATACAGGAGAGGAATATGTGGTCATATCCCAGTACAATGTACATATCTACATTTATATGGAATCTGCCTAACTGAGGGGGAATGAATGCTTTTGGCTAGTCGTAAATCTTCATTCCTAGACCCCTCCACCTCATGCAAAGCCAGGAGGGGGTGGTTCATTAAAGGGTTTAAAAATCCTTAATAGTACGGGGTAGGCGCACTCAAACAAGAAATATAATTGTGTTTTATTAGTGATATAGCGGTGCACAACGTTTCGGTGTATTACACCTGTGTGTAATACATATTCCCAAGATATTAATAACTCCCTTGCAAGGGAATAAGGTGTCCATGTTGGGTATCATTTAATGGGCCTACCTCCTATTCACAATATAATTTGGTTTCTGTCTTACATATTCCAATACCGAAATACATTATTTTACATGTATGTTTTGTCCTTAAATGACCTCTTAAGGTACCCACCAGACCCCTAGCTGAAGAGAATTCCAGATACACAGTTCGACCCCACATTGTCTGGAAGAAGGATCTGGTTCCATGCTTCACTAATTGTCACCTGAGGAAGGGGGAAGCCCCGAAACGTTGTGCACCGCTATATCACTAATAAAACACAATTATATCTTGTTTGATGCGCCTATATAAAATTTTTATCCTTTTTATTTTATATAACTGTTGTACCTATTGTATTTCATTTTTATTATAACACCTTTTTATTTTATTTTTGTATATATGCACTGTCCACCTTTTGGAAAGTTTTGTCTTTGATGCTCTAAAAGAACTCAGTTAGCCTCTGATTATAAGTTTTATGTGGATTGAGTGTTTGGCAGTGTAAATGCTAATTAACTCTGTGACTGCTTGTGAAGGACTGATGCTAATTAACCAGTTAGTTGCTGGAGTGAATGGTGTAGTGTTAACCATTAGCTGCCAGGACAGGGGTGTGCATAGTCAGTGAGAGTCAAGAGTGTTTTTGGGGCGTCTTTAAGGCCATAACTTAAGTGGTGGCAGCAAGTACCGACTGATTGGTCAGATCACGTCCCAGCGAACTGGCGTTCATGACAATGACCATGAAACAAACTGTTTTAAAATATTATTTATTATTATTATTATTGTGGATTTTATAGCGCCAACATCTTCCGTAGCGCTTTACAATTACATGTATCACATTCACATCAGGTCCTGCCCCAAAGAGCTTACAACTAAACACATTTATCTAATCACATACAACCTATCAGTATGTCTTTATGACTGTGGGGGAAACCGGAGAGTGCCTGAGGAAACCCACTATAGTCTATGGGGAAAAATGTCCTGAAATTCGCCTATAACGCTGTAACATCTCTGCGGATTCCATAGCTAGGTAATAGCACACTTCCCTATATGCCCCCACTTCTGTACCGAATTTCATGTCTCTAGCTAAAAAACTATGGGAGGAGATACGGTCCAAAAAAGCGTAATAATAAAACGGAAGAAAAAGAAGAAGAATAAAAAGAACAGTAATTTGGCTCTTCAAGCCAAATTAATTAGCGCTGTAGTTGTTATGAAAGGGAAAGATAGTAGATGAAAGGAGGATTGTAAGTGGGATAAGAGGGCAGAGGGGAATTCAGGTAGTGTGGAAGTGGCCCACATATCAATCACCATAGTATCATTATACTGTATGTCCCTGGGTATGGTGGTTTAAGTTTGAAAATATTTATAATGTACACAATACATCAAGTATGTCGTATTTGTTCTGTGCAGTGGTGGTCATATGCATTATATTGAGTATCCAGTACATTGGTGTTCTTCCTAGGGTCTTTTATCCAAGCGCGCCCCTCCCTGCTCTTCTTGAGAGAACACATGATCTAAAGAATTTAGATGTAGGTTTAATAGGTGCCAATAGGTCAGTAAATATTCCTGCCAAAACTGCCCAGTCCAGACCCCTTTATTACACTTGCAAGATTATTTTAGCACATGTTAACTAGCTTTTCCAAGATCCCCAATGCCACAAATGGTGGTACATGTGCTTGTGCTGCCATGTTACATCTGGGTTACCTGCAGATGTTGTAAAACTTGTAAAACAGAATGCTGGGAGTCATAGTTTTCAAACATAGTGGGACAAAGTTAGAAATGTGCACATTTTTCCCCACCACCAAATTTCCCCATCCCACCTCTGGATACTGGAAAGGGTAACGTTTTTCCATTTTCTTTGAGGTACTCTAGAAATTTTATCCTGTATTTATTGTTCTTGTTTGATATCCTTGATAGTGTCATTCCCTTTCATTTTCTTGTATTTCTTTCTGTATTGTTCTGTATTGTTTCTTTCTGTATTGTTCCTGGTTAAATATCCTGGTGATGTAATCTCTTTTTCTTTGAGGTATTCTAGATTTCTATCCTGTGTTGTAGTTGGCTTAATAGCCTTGATGATGTCACAGTGATGTCATTCACTCTATAAAGGGATTGAAATGCCACAGTTTTTTTTATTCACTAGTGAAATGGTGACAAAGCAGGAGGTTTTTTTTTGCAACTTATACAAAACAGGTTACAGAATAATAATTACTCAGCATCTAATCCCTTCTTTATCAGCCTGGATTCATTCTTCATGTGTGTGATATTTCCACTATTATCTTCTAGATCCACCTGATATATTGTGTGCTCATGTTTGAACTAGGTTTTGTATGATAGAGTTCTACTAGGATTGCATTTTATGTATCTATTATCTCCCATCTAATTTATTAGTAATAAGTATGTATTGTTACAATTTATATTTACCTTGCTCTATTTCCAATTAATATATCCATTCTGATATGTATCCCTCCCTATTCTACATATATACGACGATTGCTTTTTACCATAATCAATTACTATTGTGGCAATCTATTATATATATATATGCATTTTTTGAATTATGTGTACTTGCTCTAATTATACATAGTGGTTTGTTTTTAATTTTAGATTCTTACTGTATATATGTACATATGTGTGAATCATACCCCCCCCTTCCACAGATACAATTCAGTTTCTATTCTATGATCACTCCCTCTGTAAGTGACGTGTTAAGCGTCACAAAAGCATCAGTTACCTCTCTCCTAATGCTGTTTTGATAATGACTAGCAAAAAATACTTTAACCCAAGACGGGATTGAGCCTTGGTCCACTACTTTGGATTGACCATTCCTTATTTGGAATTTGCACGGCCAAAAGTGAAACAGGTCACATAGAAAGGGCCAAAGGGTGTCATCCGTGATTGTGTCTGGATGCCCTTGATCCGTATATTCTAGCGTCTCTCTATTTTTCAAATCCTCTTGTTGGATGGCGTGATCAGCAAAGTGCGCCATATCGAATAACTAGATTGTAAGCTCTACAGGGCAGGGACCTTTCTTCTTGTGGCAACTCTAGCACTTATATTTATATAAAATATAGGTGGCGCTGGATTATAATGGGAGCAACAGTGGATTATATCCTTATAAAAATCACTCAACTACTAGTTAAGTGATTTTTATAAGATATTCACCACTGCTGCTCCCCATCATGTGCCGTCCTCCTTCCACACCTTCCCTGTCAAACCAAGCAAAGAAAAAAACACAGATAAAACACACAGACCTTTAACTGTGTAGAAAATCCTTCTGAGTCCTCCATCTCAAATGTATCTCTCACCCGATAACCTTTTAAATCCTGTCAGCCATGATTCAACTTCGGCCTGGTTCAGTCCGTGCAAGTGAGGTTAAACAGAGCGGCTCTTCCAGCTACTGACAACTTCAGCGGGAGTCATACCGGAAGTCAGTAGCTGGAAGAGCCGCTCTGATTAACCTCACTTGCACGCACTGAACGAGCCTGAAGTTGAATCATGGCTGACAGGATTTAAAAGGTTACCGGGTGAGAGATACATTTCAGATGGAGGACTCAGAAGGATTTTCTGCACAGTAAAGGTCTGTGTGTTTTATCAATCTTTTTTCTTCCAGGGTTTGACAGGAAAGTGCCGGGAAGTGGAGGAGGAAATTCCAGAAAAAGACAGTTAAGTTAAAGTCTGTATTGTATTCCTTTCTATTTATTCATTACTACTAATTTTATTGCAGGGCTGACAGGGAATATACCTTGTTTAATTACTTAGGGAAAGGATAACAGCTGGAGACTAGCCATCAATTACATTTTTTAAAACTTATATATTATAAGAAATAATACGCCCCATTACAGTGTGATATAAGGTTTTATAAAGTCAACTCGAGTTCCCTGTCCTGTATAAAAGCACTCGACCTTCGGTCTCGTGCTTTTATATGGCCAGGGAACTCCTCGGTGACTTTATATCCTTATATACACTGTAAGGGGCGCATTATCCCTTATATAATTTATATATTTATGTACTGAACTATTTATGTATTTAACCCCCTTGTATGACTTTATTGTATTTTGTTACTGTACAAGTGGTGCTTTATAAATAATTATACATATAACATTTTGTCCATGTGGTCCTCCATATGGCTTGTTGGATCCCTCAACTTGGAGTTCTGTACGTAGCTCTGCAAGGCCATGGTGGAACTCCTTGGATAGAGATCCGTGATTTGCCGTGAAAAAAACTATAGGTATCTTTCCAGGATCATAGGTGTTAGGATCTGTCATCCATGTCTTCTGTCTGGATAAAGGAGAAGAGGATGCAGGGCTTTGAGATTGGGTTTTGGCCTGATGGGCTTGAAAGAAATTATCATTGTACACAAACTAGAATATTTGGCCTTAAAATGGGCTGTCACACGAAAGATACGACTATATTTTATGGGGTCCAATTTGAGTGTAGAACTGATAATAATCCATTAACATATATTTGAACCACTGCCAATTAGATGTTGCAGGGCATTGGTGATTGGCTGCTTTGTTCTAATTAGATAAAATTTGTGTCCTCTGCGCCTCAGGATTCAGTGGGTAGTGTGTGGTAGGTAGGGGGTGTCTGTTGTTGTTGTTCCTTGCTGGGACGAAAGGTATTCACCGGGGGGAGAATGTAAGAACTATAAACTAGTTACGCTTTAGTATTCTTGTTCTGGCAGGATTTTCCAGTAGAAGCCTTTGTGTAAATTATAAAAGGGAGAGCAACTTATCCCAGAGTGCTCAGCCTCTTTCTACTTCCTGAGTTCCCCCAGGAGAAGGGATGAGTCTGGGATACAGGTAGGGCCAGTTATTGTGAGAAGATGTTTTCTATTATAGATATATATAGTATATATTATAGATAGATACAGATAAATAGGAATAGAATAGCTAGTGAGCAACCTGAGCTCCAACAAGGAGATTTAGTAAATACTAGAGTCCTGTTATACCACCCAAGAAATAGACATAGAGCCAGAAATCCAGATGGGTAAGGCTGACAGTCTCAGAGCATTAGTTAAACTCCATTTTACTTCACACCTTACATGGGCATATATGTCTAACAGAATCCAAGTGCGAATATGGTGAACTATTTTGCAAATATGGACCTAATCCCACATTGCTGAATGAACCTACATATGACATGTCTTTTTCTCTAATTTATACCACCAGCACTAGATGTGGGTCTATTATTGTATGCACATGTCTGTATAGTAAGACATAGGGTTTGCACTTTGCAGCAAAGAATGGATCTATCTCAATGTCACTGTTTCCCATCTTATTGGTCTCACCTTCCCAGCTAAATCTATTCCCTCCCTTTCTCTGTTTGCTGCTGCTGATATTATTGAACCCTAAACATTGTTTTATTCTGTTTTGTATTAGTTTATTATTGTATGGTTTATGTTATAGGATTTGTATTGTATGAAATATTCCTGTCATGAAATATGTTAACTGTATTACTGTATATACTTGAGTAAAAGTCGATCCAAGTAAAAGTCGAGGTACCTATTTTTACCTGAAAAATTAGTAAAAACGGATTAACTTGAGTATAACCGAGGTAGAAATTATGACCACTAGTGCCTTCTGATTCTGTGTTGTTTTGAGGCTTAATTTGCCCTTTAAATGGACAGCAGAATTCCCATACAGTAATAGCCAAATCCAGTACCAGTAACCCCCAATTCCTTGGCACTCTAGATGTTTGGAAACTACAACTAGTTTCTACACTGTGAGTGGCAAGGTTCCATAAATTTTTAATTAAGCTTACCATCATTTACAATTCTCCTGACCCCAATAGTTAGTGTCACCCGAGAGTTGTAGTTTCAAGCTATTATTTGCACTGAACTAGCAGCCTTTTTTTTCCCCAAACTGAGAAGACCCATCAGATTTCATCATCCAGATGCATAGTGACAGTGCCTGAGTGAGTCCAGCAGCCAGACTACAGGAAGCAGGAAGGAGTGTAAGGCAGATCAGCTCCTGTAACTTTTTTGCAGATGAAGGATTTTTTTAACACAAAAGCGTCACCTACTGGTTACTATCCGCAATTGCAGCATTTGGATCTAATTAGGACTGAGAGTATTTGAAAAAATTTACATAATTGTTTTCCTGAATTATTAAGAATATAATTGCCTTTGAACTGACATCTAGTTTTAGACCTCCTGCTGTTATCGTGCCTACCCGTCTATAGGGGTCTTTATTGGATTATTATTATTATTATTGTGGATTTATATAGCTCTAATTTCTTCTGTATTGCTTTACAATTACATTATACATTCACATCAGGGCCCTGCCCCCCGAAGAGCTTACAATCTAAACCATTTATTTGACAACCTTTTATTAACCTATCAGTATGTCTTTATGATTGTGGAGGAACCGAGTGCCCTGAGGAAACCCACGAAAGCACAGGGAAGAACATACAAACCTCCTTGCGATGTGCCCAAGGGTTTATTGAATTCAGGACTTCAGTGCTGAAAGGCATCAGTGCTACCCCACTGAGCCACCGTGCTGCATTGTATTGCATTTGTATTGTTATCTGTTGGGGGCCATTATATATTTCATTGCTTCTTCTCTCTATCTCACTTCACATCACATTATCCACCAGGGTCTCTTTCCCAGTTATTCCACCGTTCCTTTGACTGTAAAGGTTCATACACACATGCGATCGCGGGTGCTGACCCACGAAGCACGATATGTATGACAGGCAGTTTGGGATGATAATCATGTGCCATGTATGGGCACTTTCGGTCAGGGATCGATGCCCGACTGGCTGGGCGATCTTCGAGCAAGCGGCCGTTTCAGAGAGAAAGTGCCCATACATGGCACGATTATCGCCGAACGGGTGTTCCACACCATCGTACTCTGCGAGTCAGCACCCATGATCACACACGTGTGTACGATCCTTTAATCACCCAGCTTCCCATTTTCCTGCTTTCTATCAACATAAAATTTACATACATACATACATATCTATTAATGGGACAATCTATCTATCTATCTGCCTACTTGTGCCCCCCACCCCCCAGTAAGTTTGAATTACCTAGTCTTTAGCTACGGCCACAACTGGAAGCCACACTCACAAACAAAAGCCACTCCCACATTAGAAGCCACCACACACATGCTATCAGATGGAAAGCGCCTTTTCACAGAGTTTGACTCAGGTGCCAAAAACCCTAGAAGCACCCATTTGCAAAACATAACATGTGTCACTGGCATCTGCATCAGGTTTAAGGGTATGTCCCACCCTTCTTACCAACTTTTACTAGTGTAGTGCTTCGTCCCCCTGCACAACTGCTATTTTTTTATGTTCAGAACTTCCCCAAACATTACTTACCTTTCCTCTTTTCCTCCGCCGCACTGCCTGGCCCTCTGCTTGTGCGAAACTGCAAGCAGAGGGGCGGGACCATCACCGTTCGGTGATTGGCTGAGAGGCAGCCAATCACGAACGCGGCTGCCAGTAGTTCTGAATAGCGGGGAAAGAGGGAAGGTATAATGTTT
>JAACNH010001981.1:0-44168 GCA_019447015.1 Hymenochirus boettgeri
AGTCTGTCCCTCCCCCTGCAGGGTGACACAGACAGAAGGAGCTGTGAGTTTGTCCCTCCCCCTGCAGGGTGACACAGACAGAAGGAGCTGTGAGTCTCATTACATTCAATACAACAAAACATTATATTATATCTCTACAACACAACCGTAATGATCAATACAACCGGACCATGGGTACAGACAAAGGGGAAGGCTCACAGCTCCTTCTGTGTCACCTGCAGGGGGAGGGACTGACTCACAGCTCCTTTGTCTGTGTCACCCTGCAGGGGGAGGGACAGACTCACAGCTCCTTCTGTCTGTGTCACCTGCAGGGGGAGGGAATGACTCACAGCTCTTCTGTCTGTGTCACCTTGCAGGGGGAGGGACAGACTCACAGCTCCTTCTGTCTGTGTCACCTTGCAGGGGGAGGGACAGACTCACAGCTCCTTCTGTCTGTATCACCCTGCAGGGGGGGGGAGGGACTGACTCACAGCTCTTCTGTGTCACCCTGCAGGGGGAGGGACTGACTCAAGCTCCTTCTGTCTGTCACCCTGCAGGGGGAGGGAGGGTAATCGGCTGTGAAACACGGGGAGGGTAATCGGCTGTGAAACACGGGGAGGGTAATCGGCTGTGAAACACTGGGAGGGTAATCGGCTGTGAAACACGGGGAGGGTAATCGGCTGTGAAACACTGGGAGGGTAATCGGCTGTAATCAGCTAAATAGTGAATCCATCTGCTCGCTGGTTATTTACACATTAAAAACAAAGCAACAGCGAGTCATTGGGCGACAGCGAGTCATTGGGCGACAGCGAGTCATTGGGCGACAGCGAGTCATTGGGCGACAGCGAGTCATAGGGCGACAGCGAGTCATAGGGCGACAGCGAGTCATTGGGCGACAGCGAGTCATAGGGCGACAGCGAGTCATAGGGCGATAGGGAGTCATAGAGCCATAGCAAGTCATAGGGCGATAGCAAGTCATAGAGCCATAGGGTTCCCTCTCTGAGAAAGGCGGTCGTGGTGGGCACAGTGAGGTGTAGTCCAAGGTGGGAATTAGACCAATAATAAAGATAAAAGAGCAGGAGAAACCAGACCTCACCTGGTTTTTGCAATGTCGACTGGCATAGAGGCTGCTGTTGTCACCAGGCCACTGATCATACTGGCACAGAAATGGCACAGGATGTCATCCCTGAAATACCCTAAACAGCAGAGACCAATGAATAAACAGGAGGATCTGTAACATTACATCTCAATACAACAAAACATTATATTATATCTCTACAACACAACCGTAATGATCAATACAACCGGACCCATGGGTACAGACAAAGGGGAAGGCTCACAGCTCCTTCTGTGTCACCCTGCAGGGGGAGGGACTGACTCACAGCTCCTTCTGTCTGTGTCACCCTGCAGGGGGAGGGACAGAAGACTTGAAGAAAAAAGGTTTAGGCTTCAAGCTCGGAAAGGGTTTTCACTGTGAGAACGGTAAGGCTATGGAACTGTCTTCCAGTGGACGTTGTAATGGCAGGTTCATTGGTCAGTTTCAAAAAAAAGCTGGATGAGTTTCTGCAAACAAGGAATGTTGCAAGTTCTCTGCTCCATATACACCGCAGATCTCTACCCACTACTCTGCTCCATATACACCGCAGATCCCTACCCACTACTCTGCTCCATATACACCGCAGATCTCTACCCACTACTCTGCTCCATATACACCGCAGATCCCTACCCACTACTCTGCTCCATCTCTACCGAAACCTTTCACCAGATGACTGTCCAATAGAAACCTTCCCTCCCAACGCACATGTCATGTTACGGTGACATTGATAGAACCGTCACAAAATGAATGGGCCAGGACAGGTCACACCGTGAGAATGGCAGAAGGTTAAACAGCCGGACATGATAAAGTTGCCAATTTAACATTGAACAGGCCAGGAATCCCAGTCCAAACCTACTCAGCCTTATCACTAAATGTTTATGGTCTTGGGGCATCTCAAGTCCTCGCTCTGCTTCCTCCATTCAGACAAGAGGAGAAGTAGAATGCGCACCCTTCCAAGGTGACCCAGAGCATGGATAAGCCTCCAGCCAGAAGAGGGGGCTAATGGCCACGTGTCCTCACCCTGTATAGATCCCCCTCAGACCCTCGTTGCGCAGGATACTGCCGACCGCGTGGAAGCTGGTTTTGTATTCCTTGGTTTTCGCTCCTTCACCGCTGAGCTGCATTCGGTTCTTCACCAAGTCCAGGGGCTGCACAAACACGGTGGCTCCCATCCTACAGACAATGACATCCACAATGATCCACACACATCTCCATCTGACCAACATCAACAAACTAAAGGATTATTTTGTTATAATGTCCGGAGGTCTGATCGACTGCTAAAGGAAACCCCCTCCCCCATCCTGTAAGACATGTGACATAGGTGAACCACGTAATAAACATTTCAGTTTGGTCTGTGAGTGGAACCAGCTGCATCTGTGTTTGATCGGTGGAACCAGGAGGAAAGGGGAAAGGTCGGTGCAGTGAGATGGCTGAATTCCTAGGACACCGCACCCAGGGCAGAGCAATAAATTATATACAGATAATATTATCATGGGGTACAAAGTAAACGTGGCTCTACTATTATATCACACACAGTGTACGTGGCTCTACTATAATACCACACAATGTACGTGGCTCTACTATAATAATACTATAATATCACACAGTGTACGTGGCTCTACTATAATAATACTATAATATCACACAGTGTACGTGGCTCTACTATAATAATACTATAATATCACACAGTGTACGTGGCTCTACTATAATAATACTATAATATCACACACAGTGTACGTGGCTATACTATAATAATACTATAATATCACACACAGTGTACGTGGCTATACTATAATAATACTATAATATCACACACATGGATGGAGAAAACAGTTTTGGAGCTAAACTAACACTCTTGGGGTAAAACATTCCCATAGACTTCAACAGAAACCCCAATTCTGATACATACAATATACAACCCACTAACCACCATGGCATATTACACGCCAGTCCCTATGGCATCTCCCACATCCCCATGGCATCCTCCCCAGGTGGGTGTCCCTGTAGCGGTCAGTTTACCCGGCCAGTCCCCCGAACAGGAACTTGATGGCCTTGGGGGAGGTCCGTGGTGGCCCCGCTGTCCCCGCCGACATCTTCACTCGGACTGACAGGAGGGACAGACCCCCAAGGTGACACCGGAGAGCCGGGAAAGGTTCAGGGCGGCGCTGACTGGTGACGTTTTCAAAGGAGCCGCGGAGCCCTCGTCAGAAAACGGGAAAAGCGAGATCGCCCGCCATGATTACTGCTGGAACGGACCGTCCAGCGCGCCTATTGGTCAGGAATCCTCATAACTGGGCGGGGACATCAGAATGGGCAAAACTTCCTATGAAAGGAATGAAGGCGGCCATATTGATTAAAGGCGGGATTACATGTCTGCCAGTACATTGGCATTTAAAGGGAAAGTTCAGTGGAAAATGTCCTTATTTTTTTAAAATTCTAACAGGGAGATGTAATAAAAGTTCTTATCGTTAAAAATGGTGCTAAGTTTGCCCCAAGCAATCAAATATTGTTTAACATTTGAAAGCTAACATCTGATTGGTTGGGGCAAAATTAGCACAATTTTTAACGATAAGAACTTTTATTGAATAACCCTGATAGTTTTCATTACACATTCCTAGATATTCTACATATTCTCTTCCATTTTGAAAAATCTGTTGAATTTATACCCCTTGCTATTATTTTATGCTGTTGACATTAGTGAGCTTCTTCCCAGAATGCACCACTACCTTGGAATGTTCCTAACAGTAAAGGGCATAAACACACACAATCCCTATCATATTGGTATCGGCATACATGAACCTGACCGCTCTCCCATACACGTTATAGGGATCTGACACGGAACCCCTTGGTTCTGAAAGTCCCGTCCGAAACCAGGAGCGGATTGTTCAGATTTCGGGGCTTCGGATGACATTTTCAAAGATTATTTTTGGGAACCCCCCAAAATACGACCGGGAAACTGGAAAGTACGTCCCGTATTCAGATCTTCAGGTTTCTGTAAATGGAAAAAAACTCAAACGCGTTTCGCCCATCTCTAATAGGGATCAGTGCAGCCACACGAAGATCAATAGTATTGGCTCTTTTAATTTAAAGGCTGATACTGACCAATGGAAATTTTCCGTCTTTCCCTACCAACCGTAATGCCGACTATATATATATATATATATGACATATAGCAGCAGTGGTGACTAAAGTCGCCCATTCGCCTGGAACAAATGAACGGGTGATCAGACATGTCGGTAAATTACCGCAGAACGTGTGGTCCATAGGAGATATTCACCGCAACCAACAGTGCTTTGTCCCGGCAAACTGCTCGATATTGGCAAAACAGCCAAAAATGGTCGGATCAAAAGTTGCTTTCTACTGAGACACCCACATTTGTTACATTATCATTAGCGTCTTTCATAGTCAGAGCTGTGACACTGATGGCGGATCTGACAGATTTGTCTTTCTATGTATGGGCGATATTGATTCTGTATAAAGAATATATGGAACAATCCCTCCTGTGTGTATAATATATAAGATATAATGCAATGTCAGCTATACAACCACCTCCAGGATCTCTCAATGTCCCTATTCCTGCTCACTAAGCCCCATCACAGTGCAGTAGGTACAGTAAGTTCTGTATATAAACCCAGTCTCACCAATCACATCAGGCAGCTGCAGGGTTAATGTTAATACAGATCGCTATACTGCTGTCAATCACAGGGCAGACTGGATACATTTATTAAACAAACAAAATGTCTATGTAACAGTCTATGTAACAGTCTATGTAACAATCTATATAACAGTCTATATAACAATCTATATAACAGTCTATGTAACAGTCTATGTAACAATCTATGTAACAGTCTATGTAACAGTCTATGTAACAGTCTATATAACAGTCTATGTAACAATCTATATAACAGTCTATATAACAATCTATATAACAGTCTATGTAACAATAGGTAAAAAACAGGCTAGGTAACAATCTATGACACAAACTCTTATGTAACGTATTGTAACAGGGTATATATACAGTCTTTATGACAAATTTCTAGAGACAGTCTATTAACAACTATATAAAACAGTCTAGGTAAACAATATAGTATTACAAATTCTAGATAAACACTATAGGTAAACACGTCTATAGAACAATCTAATGTAAAATAAGAAATCTATATTAACATCTATATAACTCTCGGTAACAATCTATGTATAACAATATATCTACACAGTTATAACAATCTAGAATATAACAGTCTATGTAAACAATCTATGTAAACAGTATATGTAAACAATCTATATTAAACACAGTCTATAAACAATGTATAACATATAATTCTATGTAAACCGTCTAATAACAGTAATGTAAAACCAATGTTATTGTAAACAATTATGTAACAAGTCAATCTATAACAAGTCTAAGTAACAAAGTCTATGTAACAGTTATGGAAACAGTCTATGTAACAGTCTAATCAACAGTTCTATGTAACAATTATATAACAATCTATGTAACAGTCTATGTAACAATCTAGTAACAATCTATAAACAATCTATAAAACAATCTATAAAACAGTCATATAACAATCTATAGTAACAATCTATGTAACAATCTATATAACAACTTATGTCAATAACAGTCTATTTACACAGTCTATTGTAACAGCTATGTAACAGTCTATGTAACAAAGTCTATGTAAACAATTCTATATTAACAGTCTATATAACAATCTATATAAACCTATCTATATAACAATCTATATAACAGTTTCATCTATAACAATCTATAAACATCTATAACAATCTATATAACAGTCTATAGCAATCTATATAACAATCTATGTAACAGTCTATATAACAATCTAGTAACAATCTATGTAACAATCTGTAACAGTCTATATTAACAATCTATATAACAAACATGTAACAGTCTATGTAACAAGTCTATTGTAACGAGTCTATGTAACAGTCTATGTAACCGGTCTATGTAACAGTCTATGTAACAATATCTATGATAACAAAACTATTGTAACAAGTCATGTAAACAATTCTATGAACAATTCATAAAAAACGTCTATGTAACAGTCTATATAATCTATAACAATCTATACCAATCTAAAACAGTCGATATAACAATCTATATAACAATCTAATAACAGTCTATATAACAGTCTATTACAAATATTATATTAACAATCTATGTGACATCTATAAAATCTATAACAATCTATAAACATCTATGATAACAGATCTATATAAACAAAGCTATATAACAATCTTATATAACAATCTATAACAATCTATTTAAACAGTCTATGTACAATCTAAAGCAACTCTATAAAACAATCTATTAATAACATCTAATAACATCTATGTAACAAATCTATGTAACAAATCTATATAACAATCTATGTAAACAAATATGATAACAGTCTACAATAGGTAACAATCTATATAAACATTTTAAAATCTATATAAACAATCTTGTAACATCTAACATCTATATAACATCATGTAACAGTCTTCTACAATCTATAACATCATATAACATCTATATAACAGTCTTATGTAAACTTATGTAACACAAATCTATATAACAATATATATAAACAGTCTATGTTAACAGTCTATTTTACCAATCATATATATACAATCATATAACAATCTATATAAATCTATATTGAACAATACAATAAATACAATCTATATGGAACAATCTATATACACACTATATAACAATCTATAACAATCTTATTAACAATCTATATAACATCTATATAAAATCTATATAAACAATCATATAACAAATTCATATAACAGTCTATGTAGCAATCTATATAGCAATCTTATAACAATCTAATAAACAATCTATTAAACAATCTATGTAACAATCATGTAACATATAAATCTATATAACAATCTATTTATATCTAGGTAAACAAGTCTATATTAACAGTCGAATGATAAACAATCTATATAACACTATGTAAACAGTTATGTAAACAGTCCTGTAACATTATGTAATATAACAATCTATGTAAAACAGTCTAGGTAACAAGTCTAATTAAACAATCATTAAAAACAGGGCTATTATAACAGGTTCTAGTAACAATTCTAATAACAAGCGATGCCTGGGTTCAGAGCGCGAATAGTACCGGTCTCCACCTCCCGGTTAAGGCTGTTCGCGTGCTCCATTGAGCACTTCAAATTGTACCATCTCCTCCTCCCTTGGTTCAAGAGCAGAATGGATCGTCTCCTACCTTACCTCCTGGGTTCAAGAGCCTTAATTGTACCGTCTCCTACCGTCCCTTGGTTAAGGCAGAATGGTATCGTTCTCCTACTTCCTGGGTTCTCAAGAGCAAGAATTGTACAATCTGCCTACCTCCCAAGTTCAAGATGTAAAAGGGTACTGTCTTCCTACCTCCCTGGGTTCGATACAAATGGTACGTCCTCCTAACCCTCCCTTGGTCAAGATAAAATGGTACCGTCTCCTACTCCTTGGTTCAAGAATAATGTACCATCTCCTACCTCCTAATTCAAGAGTAATGGTACCGTCTCCTATCCTACCCTGGGTTTCAAGAGCGGATTTGGTAACTGTCGTCCTACCCCCATGGTTCAGAAGCGTGAATGGTACTATCTCCTACCTCGACTGTATGCCAGACAAATAAGTAGTGCTATCTCCCCTAGCCCTACACCCAATGGGCCCAATCGTTCTATAGCACAGAAAAAGGATGATGGGGAGTCACACTAATCAGGTGATACAAAATGTGTTTATTTTAAACAAACCAACACAAGTTTCGGTACCTGAGGAAGGGACAGTGCGTCCCGAAACGTTGTGTATGTTGTTTCAAATAAACACATTTTGGTATCACCTGATAGTGTGCTCCCCCTCATCATTTTTCTTGTTCTATAGTTACCTATCTCACTCCCTACCCCTTGTTCAAGAGCTGAATGTAGCTCTCCCTAACTTCCTAAGTTCAGAGTAAAATGGTATCGTCCTTCTATCTATCCCTGGGTTTCACAGAGTGGGAATGGTACCATCTCCTACCGTCCCTGGGTTTCAAGAGGGGTAATGGTACCATTCTCCTACCTCGCTCCTGGTTCAATAGGGGAAATGTACCATCTCCTACCCTCCCTCGGGTTCAAGAAGGGGAATGGTACCATTCTGCCTACCTCCTGGGTCAAAGGTGAATGGACCATACCTCCTCCACCCCCTGGTTTCAAGAGGGACTGGTACCCATCTCCTACTCCCTGTTTCAAGCTCGGGGAATGGTCCCCATCTCCTACCTCCCTGGTGTCAAGAGGGAATGTACCTCTCCTCATCCCTGGGTTCCCATGAGAAGAATGGTACCGTCCTCCTACACTCCCTAGTGTTCATCAAAACTTGGGATGGTACCAGCCTCCCTACCTCCCTGGTTCAAGAATAAAAATGGTACCGGACGTTACTCTACGTCCCGTTAAAAAAGTTCAGAGTAAAATGGTACCGGTCTCCTACCCCCTGGGTTTCAAGAGCAAATGGTAACCATCTCCTACCTGCCGCTTCCGGTTTTCAAGAGCGCAATGGTACTTATCTACCTACCGCATCCCTGGTTTCCAATGAGAAGAATGGTACTGTCTCCTACTCCCTGGTTCAAGAGCAGGATGGTACCCTCTCCTACCTCCCTGGGTTCAAGACGTAATTGCTACCACTCTCCTACCTCCCGTCAGGGTTCCAAGAAGAAATGGTAGCTGGGTCCCTCCCTCCCTGGGTGTTCAAGGCAGAGATGGTACTGTCTCCTACTCCATGGTTCACAGGATAAGAATGGTCTGTCTCCTACCTCCCTGGTCAGAGAAAGAATGGTATATCTCCTACCTCCCTGGTTCAAGAGCAGACCTGGTACCTGTCTCCTACCTCCCTGGGGTTCAAGAGAAGAATGCTACTGTCTCCTACCCTCCCCTGGGTCAAGAGTCGGAATGGTACGATTTCTCCTACCTCCCCTGGGGGTGGTTGAGCCTCTCTGTTCAAGAGATGCTGAATGGTCTTCTCCTGACCTCCTGGGTTCAAGAGCGGAAATGGTAACGATCTCCTACCTCCCTGGGTCAAAGAGATGCTACTGTCTCTCCTTCCCTGGGTTCAAGTAGCAAGTGGTACGATCTCTCCTCCATGGGTCAAGAGCTGAATGGTACCATCTCCTACCCCCGTGGTTCAAGAGCTGAATGGTATCGCGTCTCCTCTCCCTACATCCCTGGGTCAAGACTGAATGGTACTGTGTGGTTTGGTCACTATAGATTCTTCATTGGTTCTATTACATGTCTTTGGGTCCCCTTTTGGACATTTTCAAAGCCCAAGTGTTGGAGCTGCCATTGGTTGTTTTCTGTTGACCTGGCTCGATGGTTTTACCCGGAATGTTCTTGAAGAGTGGACCGGGAATACCGGTCTGTGGTTATATTTCTGGTCTATTAATCTAACAATGCTGTGGAGGGATCAATGTGATAAACATGTAACTCGGTTCACGTCTTGCTGATCCCATTATTGGTGAAAAGGTATGGGCCCTGCCCACGGGGTCCGACATGTGACTTTTAACACGACACTCCTTATTTTACATCTTCAACCTTTTAACCTGAATTATGAAGTAAGCCACGCGTAACTTCCCGAGAGTCGGTATTACTCTCGTCGCCCCCTTTAGGCAATGCCCCAAGCCCGAATAATGACTCTCAGTGCATAGCGAACGATTGGTAGAATTACGGCTTTAAAGCGTCCGTTTCGGCCTGTTTACATGGGTTGCGGCATTCTGCTTAACTTTGTTCCTAAGTCGTCATTAAACTTTTGGGGTACCATCGGTTACCGTGACTTTAAGACACAATAGCCGATATGCGGTAAATAGCGCGTAAGACTCTTTATTGGCTACACCAGTCACCCATGTGCTACACTGGTTACTTTTGCATTATGCGGCAGGGGTAGTAAAGTAGGCCTAGATAACTGTGAGTAGCACAGAGATCGTGTCCTACAGTTTAAAGCAAAAGACCAACAGGGTTATTCAAAAAGTTCTTAATGTTAATAATGTTCTTAATTTGCCCCACCAATCAATTTAGCTTCAAATGTTAAATAATTCTGATTGGTTGTGGGCAAATTCAGCACACTTAAACGATAACACCATTATTGAGTCTCTTTTGTCCCGTCCAATTAACAACATCAGTGAGGTTTCCTGCACACATTTTGTCTCCTCACCACCAGTGGCATAAACTACTGCACCCTGGGTGGCAGATGTAGCATGTAGTGAGGGTCACCTGTGGTGCTTCACGTCCTCAAGTATCTAACCCTCCATGGATAGATTACAAGGCAAATAAAACAAGTGAGGGTCGCACTCTCAAAAACGGTTAAACTTTTATTTGGTACCAACATCAGAACACAATGTTTCAGGGGGTGGGAAGGTGTCCCCCCTCCTCAGGTGAGCAGTAGCAAAGGCCCCCCACCCATCAACAATACCTCGTGAATGAAACATAACTGTGAACACGCTGTTTAAAGACCGGAACCTGAACTCAGTTTTGGGTTCCAGAAGTTTCTGTCTGGTCCTTTATCATGATGATTGATTGCAGTATGGTTCATTCACCAAGTGCGATCATCTGATTTAAAAAAAGCTGATTGTGGTGGGGCCCGAGCCTCCAATCTTACCTGGAGGGCCACATGAGGAATTGTAATATACTATATATAATATACTATATATATATATAATATCATAGAGTCTATAATAATCTCCTATCTCCCCATATATATACAGGGACGTGTTACTGGGTGCCGGACCCCCCCCCCCCCCCCTTGCTGTTTGCTGAGTGCAGTCTGCTGTTGTACTTCTGGTCCCCATAGATTGTTACATAGACTGTTACTAACTGTTACCTAGACTGTTATTAGCACTGTTTACATAGATGTTACACTAGATTGTTATTAGATTTTTATAACTGTTTTACATAATATTGTTTACATAGATTGTTTAAATAGTTGATGACTTGTTAATTATAGACTGTTACATAGACTGTTAATAGACTGGTACTATGATCTGTTACTATAGACTGTTTATATATGATTGTTAACTAGCTGTTATTAGTATTGTTAAATAGACTGGTTGATCATATATTGTTTATATATTATAAACTGTTATATGAGACTGTTATATAGATTGTTCATAGATTGTTATTAGATTGTTACAAGTGTAATAGACTGTTATATTTACTATGTAAGATTTCTATAGACTTACATATATTGTTACATAGATTGGTTATAATAGATTGGTTATATAGACGTTACATAGACTGTTATATAGATTTCGTTATATAGATGTTATATTAAGACTGTTCTATAGCTTCAACGACTGTTATATATTTTAGACTGTTAATAACTGTTTTCATGATTGTTAAAACATAGTTTATTCGTTACATAGACTGTTTATAATTATAGTTGTTATATAGACTGTTATATACTGTTACTACGTTATAATAGATGTTAAAAATGTTACATAGATCTGTTATATAGATGTTATATAGACTGTTATATAGAGTTGTTACATGATTGTAGGAGACAGTACCATTCTTCTCTTGAACCCAGGGAGGTAGGAGATGGTACCATTCCGCTCTTGAACCCAGGGAGGTAGGAGATGGTACCATCCTGCTCTTGAACCCAGGGAGGTAGGAGACAGTACCATTCTTCTCTTGACACAGTGTACGTGGCTCTACTTATAATAATACTATAAATATCACACATGTCGTGGCTCTACGATATAATACTATAATATCAACACAGTGTCCGTGGCTATACTATAATAATACTATATATCACAACACACCGTGTACGTGCCGTCTACTTTAATAATCTATATACACCAGTGTTACGTGGCTATACTATAATAATCACTAAATATCACACATCAGTGTAAGCGTGGCTATACCTATAGATATACTATAATACACACAGTGTACGTGGCTAACTATAATATACTATAATATCACACCAGTGTACGTGGCTATACTATAATACTACTAATATAATCACACACAGTGTAAACGTGGCTTATACTATAATAATACAAAATCACCACATTGTACGTGCTATACTAGACTAATCTATAATATCACACATTGTACGTGGCTATACATAAAAATACTATAATATCACACACAGTGTACGTGCTATACTATAATAAACCCTACATATCACACACAGTGTACGTGGCTAACTATATAATACTAAAGATCACACACAGTGTACGTGGCTATAACTATAATAACACACACAGTGTACGTGGCTATATACTATCAGACTACTATAATATCACACACAGTGTACTTGTCTATTACTATAATAATACTATAATATCACACCCAGTGTACGTGGCTATACTATACTAATACTATAAATATCACACACAGTGTACGTGGCTCGACTTATACTATCACACACAGTGTACGTGCTAATCTATAATAATACTATAATATCACACACAGTGTACGTGCTTACTATAAAATACTAAATATCACCACCGTGTTACGTGGCTCTTACATAATAATAACTATATATCACACACCGTGTACGTGGCCTCCTACTATAATAATACTATAATATCACTACACATGTAAACTTGGCTTATATATAATAATACTATAATACCCACACAGTGTACGTGGCTATACTATAATAATACTATACATACTCACCACACGTGTACGTGTGCCTATACGATAATAAACTTAATATCACACACAGTGTACTGGCGATACTATAAGAATACTAATATCATCCACAGTACGTGGCTATCTATAATAGTACTATAATATCACACACAGTGTACGTGGCTAGACTATAATAATACTATAATACAACACATTGTACGTGGCTTATACTCTAATAATACTATAATATCACACACAGTGTACGTGGCTATACTATAATAAACTATAATAACACCACAGTTAACGTGTATACATAATAATACTCGATATCACACACGTTTACGTGGCTATACTATAATAATACTATAACACACACAGTGTCCGTGGCTATACTATAATAATACTAGATATCACACACTTGATGGAAAAAACATTTTGGAGCTAACTAACACTCTTGGGGTAAACAAACATGCCCATAGACTTCCAAACAGAAACCCCAATTCTGAATACATCCAATATACCACCATCTAAACCACCATGGCATATTACACGCAGGGTCCCTATGGCATCTTCTCCCACATCCCCATGGCATCCTCCCCAGTGGTTTCCCCTGTAGCGGTCAGTTGTTACCCCGGCCAGTCCCCCAACAGGAACTTGGATGGCCTTGGGGAGGTCCGGTGGCCCCCCCCCCGCTGTCCCCGCCGACATCTTCACTCGGACTGACAGGAGGTACAGACCCCCCCAGGTGACACCGGAGAGCCCGGGAAAAGGTTCAGGGCGGCGCTGACGGTGACGTTTTCAAAAGGAGCCGCCGCGGAGCCCTCTCAGAAAACCGGGAAAAGCGAGATCGCCCGCCATATCTGCTGGAACGGACCGTCCAGCGCGCCTTTGGTCAGGCATCCTCATAACTGGGCGGGGACATCAGAATGGGCAAAACTTCCTCTGAAAGAATGAACGGCGTCCATATTGATTAAAGGCGGGAATTACATGTCTGCCATAATTGGCAGTAAAAGAAAGGGAAAGTTCAGTGGGAAAATGTCCTTTTTTTTTTTTAAATCTAACAGGGAGAGGTAATAAAAGTTCTTATCGTTAAAATGGGTGCTAAGTTTTGCCCCAATCAATCAAATTTGTTTAAAACATTTGAAAGCTAACATCTGAATGGTTGGGGCAACATTATGTCACAATTTTAACGATAAGAACTTTATGAATAACCCTGATAGTTTTTCATTAACACTTCCCTAGATATTCTACATATTCTCTTCCAATTTTTGAAAAATCTGTTTGAATTTAACCCCTTGCTATTATTTTATGCTGTTGACTTAGTGACTTCTGTCCCAGAATGCACCAACTACCTTGGAATGTTTCCTCACAGTAAAAGGGGGCATAACCACACACTCCCTATCATATTGGTATCGCTACATGAACCTTACCGTCTCTCCCATACACGTTATAGGGATCTGACACGGAAACCCCTTGGTTTCTGAAAGTCCGTCCGAAACCAGGCGCGGATTGTTCGATTTCGGGGCTTCGATGACATTTTCAAGATTATTTTTGGGAACCCCCCACAATCGACCGGGAAACTGGAAAGTACGTCCGTATTCAGATCTTCAGGGTTCTGTAAATGGAAAAAAACTCAAACGCGTTCGCCCATCTCTAATATGGACAGTGCAGCCACACGCAGAATCAATAGTATTGCGCTCTTTTAATTAAAGGCTGATACTGACCCAATTGAAATTTTCCGTCTCCCTACCAACCGTAATGCCGACTATATTATAATTATATATGACATATAGCATCAGGGGTGACGAAAGTCTCCCATGTCCGCCCTGGAACAAATGAACGGGTGAATCAGACATTCGGTAAATTACCCGCAGAACGTGTGGTCCATAGGACTATTCAACCGAACCAACAGTCTTTGTCCGGCAAACTGCTCGATATTTGGAAAAACAACGCCAAAAATGGTCGGAGCAAAAGTTGCTTTCTACTGAACACCCACATTTGTTACATTAATCCCTTAGCGTCTTTCATAGTCAGAGCGTGACACTGATGGCGGATCTGACAGATTGTCTTCATTCTATGTAGGGGCGATATTGATTCCTGTAGAAGAATGTTGACAATCCCTCCTGTGTGATAGAAAATCTATAGATATAATGCAATTTCACTATACAACCACCTCCAGGATCTCCAATGTCCCTAATTCCTGCTCACTAAGCCCCCATCCCACCGTGCAGTAGGTACAGTAGTTCTGTATATAACCCCCAGTCCACCACTCACATCCAGGCAGCTGCAGGGTTACTGTAATACAGATCGCTATAACCTGCTGTCATCACAGGCAGACTGGATAACACTTTTAATTAAACAACAAAATGCTATGTAACAGTCTCTGTAACAGTCTATGTAACAATTATCTAGCAGTCTATATAACAATCTATATAACAGTCTATGTACAGTCTATTAACACTTCTATATACCAGTCTATAGAACATCTATATAACAGTCTATTGTAACAATCTATATAACAGTCTAGATCACAATCTAATATAACATTCTATGTTAAACAGTCTATGTAAACACTCTATGTAACAGTCTATGTCACAGTCCTATAACAGTATTAACAGTCTATATAACAGTGCTAGTACAATCTATATACAGTCTATATAACAATCTATATAACAGTCATGTAACAATCTATATAACATTCTATATAACAACCTATATAACAGTCTATGTAACATCTATGTAACAATCTATGTAACAGTCTATGTAACAGTCTATGTAGACAAAACAGGGTCCTATATAACAGTCTAATGTAACAATCTATATACAGTACTATCTACCATCTATATAACAGTCTATGTAACATCAATAAAATCTATAGATACCAACTATATAACATCTATTAACACATAACATATATAACAATCTATATCAATCTATATAACAGTCTATGAACAATCTTGTAACAATCTATATCACCAGTCTATTAACATCTATAACAGTCTATGTCACAATCTATTAACAGTATATGTAACATCTATATAAACGATCTATATAACAAGTATTAACAGTCTCTGGTAACAGTCTATATACACGTCTAATGTAACAATGTAATGTTACAATCTTGTAACAAGCTAATACAATCTATGTAACAGTCTATGTAACAGTCTTGTAAACTTCTATGTAACTCTCTATACCAGTCACTATGTAACAATCTATATAACATCTATGTAACAGTCTATGTACACTATGTACAATCTATATAACAATCTTACAAATCACTAACATCTATATAACATCTATATAACCATCTAGATAAACAATCTATGAAATTATACAATCTATGTAATCATTAGTCTATGTTAACAGCTATGTACCAGTCAGTAACTCATGTACCCTCCAACCGTCTTATAACAACGATAAACATTATTAACAATCTATATAACAGTCTATTATAACATATTAATTATAACAATCTATATAACCCATATCATTATATACAGATCTATATTACACATCTACTAAACATCCTATTACTCTATACAATCTATCTAACAGTCTCTATAGTCATCATATAACACTATGTAACAGTCTATTAAATCTATGTAACAGTCTATGTAACATCTCTACATGTCCACTAACAGTCTATTACAATGTAACAGTCTATGTAACAACAGTCTCGTGTAACATATCTTGTAACCATTACGTATGTCAACAATCTTATGTAACACTATGACATCTATGTAACAGTCTATGTAACAATCTATATAACATCTAGACTACAGTCTAATAAAATCTCTATAACAATCTATATACCAATCTACATAACAAGTCTATATAACAATCTATATAACAGTCTATATAACAGTCTATGAACAGTCTATCATAACAATATATATACACAATCTATAACAATCTATATAACAGTCTATATAACAATCTATGTAACAAGTCTATATAACAATCTATATAAAATCTATATAAAAATCTATATACAATCTATATACCAGTCTATGTAGCAATCTTATAGCAATCTATATAAACAATCTATATAACAATTATATAACAATCTATGTAACAATCTATTGTAACAAACTATATACAATCTATAATGTAACAATCTATATACAGTCTATGTACCATCTAGTGTAACATCTATAATAACATTATAACATCTATATCACAATCTATAACAATCTATGTAACATCTATATAACAATCTATTAACGTCTATATAACAATCTATATAACAAATCTATATAACAATCTATTAACAGTCTATGTAACAGTCTCTTACCAATCTACTATAACATCTCTATAACAGTCTATTACAGTCTATGTACAATCTATATAGCAATCTATATAACAATCTAATAGCAATCTATATAACAAACTACACTCACACATCTGGTAACCTCTACTATAACATTCATATAACAATCTATGTAACATCTATATAAAAACAATCTATATCAACATCTAATAAAAATCTATATAACAATCTATATAACAATCTATATAACAGTCTCTGTAGCAATCTATATACAATCTATATAACAATCTATATAACAATCTATAGTACACAATCTATGTAACAATCTAGTAACAACTATATAACAATCTATGTAACATCTATATACAGTCTATATAACAATCTATATACAATCTATGTAACAGTCCATGTAACAGTCCTATGTAACAATCTATGTAACAATCTATGTAACAGTCTATGTAACAATCTATATAACAATCTATATAACAGTCTTAGACGTCTATGTACACAATCTATATACAATCTATATAACAGTCTATATAACAGTCTATGTAACAATCTAGTACAATCTATGTAACAGTCTATGTAACAGTCTTTAACGTCTTGTAACAATCTATATAACACTCTATGTAAACATCTATGTAACAGTCTATGTACATCTATGTAACAATCTATATAACAGTCTATAACAGTCTTATACCATCTATATCAGTCTGATAACAATTTCATATAACATCTATATAACAATCTATGTAACAGTCTATGTAACAATCTATGTAACAATCTTATACACAATCTATGTAACAGTCTATATAACAGTCTATATAACAATCTATATCCAATCTATGTAACAGTTCCCTATATACAGTCTATATACCAATCTATTATACAGCTATATAACCAATTTATATAACAATCTTATAACATCTATGTAACATCTATGTAACAATCTGATTAACAATCTATATAACAATCTATGTAACAGTCTACATAACAGTCATATACAAGCTATATAACAGTCTATTAACATCTATGTAACAGTCTATATAACAGTCCTCTATATAACAATTATACTTATACAATCTATATTACAATCTATATAACAGTCCCTATATAACAATCTATATAACAATCTGTATATATACAGTCTATATAACAGTCTATATAACATCTATATAACAGCTATAAACAGGTCTATATAACAGTCTATTACATCTTATAAAATCTATATAACAATCTGATTTATAACAATCTATATAACAGTCTATGTCAACATCTATATAACAGTCTATGTAACAGTCTATATATACAGTCTATGGTAACATCTATATACAATCTATATAACAAACTATAACAGTCTATGTAACAGTCTATATAACAATCTTGTAACAATCTATGTAACAATGTATGTACACAGTCTTATAACCTCCTAATATAACAATCTATAATAACATCTATGTAACAATCTATATAACTCTATAAACAGTTCTATTAACAGTCTATGTAAACAGTCTATGTAACATTAGTGAACAATGTATGTAACAGTCATTATAACAGTCTATGTAACAGTCTATATAACAATCTATATAACAATCTATATAACATCTATATAACAACTATATAAAAATTTAACAGTCAGTATAACATCTATATAACAAGTCTATATAGCAATCTATATAACTACTATATAACAGTCTATGTAACAATCTATATAACAGTCTATATAACAATCTATATAACAGTTCCATATAACAATCTATGTAACAGTCTAATCAATCTATGTAACATCTATCAGTACATACAGTCTATAAACATCTATATACAGTCTATTAGTCAATCTATATAACAGTCTATGTAACTCTAGTAACAATCTTGTAACAGTCTATATAACATCTATGGTAAAATCTATGTAACAGTCTCTATATAACAATCAATAACATTCTATATAACAGTCTAATATAACATCTATATAACAAGTCTATATAACAATCTATATAACAGTCTATGTAACAATCTATATAACAGTCTATGTAACAGTCTATGTAACATTCTATGTAACAATCTATTAAACAATCTATATAAACATCTATATAACAGTCTATGTAACAATCTATATACCAGTCTATGTAACAATCTATATAACAGTCTATATAACAATCTATGTAACATCTATATAACAGTCTATATAACAATCTATATCACAGTCTATGTAAACAATCTATATAACAGCTATGAACAATCTATATAACAGTCTATATAACAATCTATGTAACAATCTATGTAACCAGTCTATATCATCTATTAACATCTATATAACAGTCTATTAACAATCTATATACACAGTAACTCTATATAACGTCGAGTAATTCTATGTAACAGTCTATAGGTAACAATCTATATAACATCTATATCAATCTATATACAATCTATATAACAGTCTATGTACCATCTATATACGTCATGTACAATCTATATACAGTCTATATAACAATCTATATAACAGTCTATGTAACAGTTCTAGGATCTAAAATCTATGTAACAGTCTATATATACAATCTATATAACACTAGTCTATGGAAACCTATGTGACATCTATATACATTCTTATGTAACAATCTTATAACACGTCTATTAAACAATCGTCTTATAACACAATCTATGAACAATCTATGTACTCAATCTATATAACAATCTAGATAACAGTCCTATACAATCTATTAACATTATGTAACAATCTAGTAACGTCTATATAACATCTATAACAATCTATCACAGTTATAATAACAACTCTCTAAACAATCTATATAACAGTCTATTACAATCTATATAACCCAGTCTATGTACAATCTATATAACAGTCTATGTAACAGTCTAGTAACATTACATATACACAGCTATTACACATCTATATAACATCTTAAACAGTCTATGTACATGTAACAATCTATATAACAATCTATATAACATCTATATAACAATCTATGTAACAAGTCTATGTAACAATCTATATTAACAATCTATATACAATCTATATAACAGTCTATATAACAATCATTATAACAGGTCGATGTAACAGATCTATTAACAGTCTATGTAACAATCTAATACACAGTCTATAACAGTCCTATATAACAATCTATACCAGTCTATGTAAACAATCTATATAACCTTCTATGTAACAGTTTATATAACAGTCTATGTAACAGTCTATGTAACAATCTATGTACAATCTATGATAACAGTCTCTTAAAATCTATATAACGAAAGCTATATAACAATACTATATAACAATCTATATAAAGTCTATATACAGTCTATATAACAGTCTATATAACAATCTATATAACAGTCTATGTACACAATCTATATAACAGTCTATGTAACAATCTATTAACATCTTATAACAGTCTAATAACAATTATATCACAATCTATATAACAGTTCTATGTAACAATCTATTACTCTATAACAGTCTATATAACAGTTATAAACAGTCTAATAACACAGTCCTATGTACATCTATATAACCAGTCTATGAACAGTCTAATAACAGTCTATGTAACAGTCTATGTAACAGTCTATGTAACAGTCATGTAACAGTCTATGTAACAATCTATATAAACAAGTCAATAACATCTATATAAGTCTATGTACATTATATAACAGTCTATATAACAGTCTATTACAGTCTATATAACATCTATTAACAATCTTAGTACAGATCTAGTATAAGTCTAATGTAACAGTCTATATACATCTATATAACATCTATATAAAGTCTATATAACAGTCTATTAACAATTATATAAAATCTATGTAAAATCTATATACAATCTCTATATAACAATCTATGTACACAGTCTATATACCAGTCATAGTAACAGTCTATAATACAATCTATATACAAATCTATGTAACAATCTATGTACAGTCTATAATACAATCTATATAACAATCTATGTAACAATCTATGTAACAGTCTATATAACAGTCTATTGTAACAATCTATACAATCTATGTGACAATCCTATATAACATCTCTATATACAGTCTATATAACAATATATATAACAGTCTATGTAACAATCTATATAACAGTCTATTAACAATATATATAACAGTCTATGTAACAATCTATATACTTCTATATAACAGTCTAGGTAACAGTCTATAACGTCTAGTAACGTCTATATACAATCTATATAACATCTATGTAAACAATCTATGTAACAGTCTATATAACAATCTATATAACAATCTATGTAACAATCTATGTAACAGTCTATATAACAGTCTATGTAACAGTCTATGTAACAGTCTATGTAACAATCTATGGGCACCAGAAGTACAACAGCAGACTGCACTCAGCAAACAGCAAGGGGGGGGGGGGGGTGTCCAGGCACCAGTAACACGTCCCTGTATATATATGGTAGGAGATTATACTTATATATATATATATATATATATATATCTATATATATAGTATATACAATTCCTCTATGTGGCCCTCCCGTAAGATTGGAGGCCGGGCCCCTCCACAATCAGCTTTTTTTAAATCAGATGATCGCACTTGTGAATGACCCATACATGCAATCAATCATCTGATTAAAGGACCAGACCAGAACTTCTGAACCAAACTTGAAGTTCGGGTCCGGCTTTTAAACAGCTGTTTACACGTATGTTTCATTCAGAGGTTATTGGTGCTTGTGGGGGGCCCTGCTACTCTGCCACCTAGAGGGGGGCACCTTCCACCCCCTGAAACATTGTGTTTCTGATGTTGGTCACCAAATAAAAGTTTTAACCGTTTTTGGAGTGGCGACCCTCACCTTGTTTTATTTGCCTTGTAATTCTATCCTGGAGGGTTAGATACTTGGGAGTGAGGCACCCACAGGTTGGCCCCTTCACTTACCTGCTAACCAATCTGCCCCCCGGGTGCAGTAGTTATGCCACTGGTGGTGAGGAGACACATGTGTGCAGGAAACCTCACTGACTGCTTGTAACTTGGACGGGACAAAGACTCAATAAGTTCTTATCGTTTAAAGTGGTGCTAATTTTGCCCAACCAATACAGACTTATTTAACATTTGAAGCTAACATCTGATTGGTTGGGGCAAATAAGCACCATTTATAACATTAAGAACTTTTATTGAATAAACCCTGTTGGTCTTTTGCTTTAACTGTAGGACACGATCTCTGTGCTACTCAAGTCTATCTAGGCCTTACTTACTACCCCTGAGCATAATGCAAAGTAACAGTGTACAGCCACATGGGGGACTGGTGTAGCCAATACAAGAGTCTTACCGGCGCTATTTACCGTATCGGCTATTTGGTGTCTTAAAGTCACGGTAACCGATGGTACCAAACGTTAATGAGACTTTAGGAAACAAAGTAACAATGCCCACCCATGTAACAGGCCGATAACACTCTTAAGCAGCCGTAATTCTAACTCCGTTCGCTATGCCTGAGAGTCTTAATCGGCTGGGGCATTGCCTAAAGGGGGGCGACAGAGAGTAATACCGACTCTCGGGACGTAGCGCGGCTACTTCATAATCAGGTTAAAGGTGAAGATGTAAAATAAGGAATTGTCGTGTTAAAAGTCACATGTCGGACCCCCGTGGGCAGGGCCCATTACCTCTTTCAACCCAATAACTGGATCAGCAAGACGTGAACACGAGTTACATTTTATCACATTGTATCTTCCAGCATTTTAATATAATAGACCAGAAATATAAACACAGACCGGTATTCCCGTCCTCTTCAAGAACATTCCGGTTAAACCATCGAGCAGATCAACAAAAACCCAATGGCAGCTCCAACACTTGGGCTTTTGAAAGTCCAAACGGACCCAACAGACGGTAATAGAACCAATGAAGATCTATAGTGACCAAACCCACCCAGTACCATTCAGCTCTTGAACCCGGGAGTAGGAGACGATACCATTCAGCTCTTGAACCCAGGGAGGTAGGAGATGGTACCATTCAGCCTTGAACCCAGGAGGTAGGAGATCGTACCATCTGCTCTTGAACCCAGGGCAGGTAGGAGCAGTACCATTCGTTCTCTTGAACCCGGAGGTAGGAGATCAGTACCATTCCGCTCTTGACCCCAGGGAGTAGGAGAAGTACCATTCAACTCTGAACCCAGGGAAGGTAGGAGATCGTACCATTCCGCTCTTGAACCCAGGGGGTAGGAGACAGTAGCATTCTTCTCTTGAACCCCAGGGAGGTAGGAGACGGTACCAGTCTGCTCTTGAACCCAGGGAGGTAGGAGATATTCATCTTCTCTGAACCCCAGGGAGTAGGAGACAGTACCATTCTTCTTGAACCCATGGAGGTAGGAGACAGTACCATTCTGCTCTTGAACCCAGGGAGGTAGGAGACAGTACCATTCTTCTCTTGAACCCAGGGAGGTAGGAGATGGTACCATTCCGCTCTTGAACCCAGGGAGGTAGGAGATGGTACCATCCTGCTCTTGAACCCAGGGAGGTAGGAGACAGTACCATTCTTCTCTTGAACCCAGGGAGGTAGGAGATAGTACCATTCCGCTCTTGAACCCAGGGAGGTAGGAGATGGTACCATTCTGCTCTTGAACCCAGGGAGGTAGGAGACGGTACCATTTTACTCTTGAACTTAGGGAGGTAGGAGACGGTACCATTTTATTCTTGAACCCAGGGAGGTAGGAGGCGGTACCATTCCAATTTTGAACCTAGGGAGGTAGGAGACGGTACCATTCTTCTCTTGAACCCAGGGATGTAGGAGATGGTACCATTCCCCTCTTGAACCCAGGGAGGTAGGAGATGGTACCATTCCCCTCTTGAACCCAGGGAGGTAGGAGATGGTACCATTCCCCTCTTGAACCCAGGGAGGTAGGAGATGGTACCATTCCCCTCTTGAACCCAGGGAGGTAGGAGATGGTACCATTCCCCTCTTGAACCCAGGGAGGTAGGAGATGGTACCATTCCCCTCTTGAACCCAGGGAGGTAGGAGATGGTACCATTCCCCTCTTGAACCCAGGGAGGTAGGAGATGGTACCATTCCCCTCTTGAACCCAGGGAGATAGAAGACGATACCATTCTACTCTTGAACTTAGGAAGTTAGGAGATGGTACCATTCAGCTCTTGAACCCAGGGAGGTAGGAGATAGTACTATAGCACAAGAAAAATGATGATGGGGAGACACTAATCAGGTGATACCAAAATGTGTTTATTTAAAACAACATACACAACGTTTCGGGACGCACTGTCCCTTTCTCAGGTACCGAAACGTTGTGTATGTTGTTTTAAATAAACACATTTTGGTATCACCTGATTAGTGTGCTCCCCCATCATCCTTTTTCTTGTGCTATAGAACGATTTGGCCCTTGGAGTGTAGGGCTAGGGGGATAGCACCTACTTATTTGTCTGGCATACAGTGAGGTAGGAGATAGTACCATTCCGCTCTTGAACCCAGGGAGGTAGGAGACAGTACCATTCCGCTCTTGAACCCAGGGAGGTAGGAGACGGTACCATTTTACTCTTGAACTTAGGGAGGTAGGAGATGGTACCATTTTATTCTTGAACCAAGGGAGGTAGGAGACGGTACCATTTTATTCTTGAACCAAGGGAGGTAGGAGACGGTACCATTTTATTCTTGAACCCAGGGAGGTAGGAGACAGTACCCTTTTACTCTTGAACTTTGGGAGGTAGGAGATTGTACAATTCTGCTCTTGAACCCAGGGAAGTAGGAGACGATACCATTCTGCTCTTAAACCAAGGGAGGTAGGAGACGGTACCATTCAGCTCTTGAACCCAGGGAGGTAGGAGACGATACCATTCTGCTCTTGAACCAATGGAGGTAGGAGATGGTACCATTCGCTATCTCTGAACCCAGGGAGGTGGAGACCGGTACTATTCAGCCTCTGAACCCAGGGAGGTAGGAGACGGTACCATTCAGCTCTTGAACCCAGGGAGGTAGGAGACGATACCATTCTGTTAAAAAGCCTCTTGTGCTATGGCTGACAGCTCTTCCACTACGACTCCCCCATTTGTGTACAGTCATGTATTTTACCAAGTCCAATCATTACACCATCCACAACCATGACGTACACCTACACTGAACGTCCGTTTCTCGCACGTGTGTTATGCGTTTGGTCAGTTTTGTTTGTTGATCCCCATGGCGTTGAACTGCTCAGGGGTTGTGGGTTGGTGCCAAGATTGGGTGGTGTACGAGGCTTTAGGGTATTAAAAATGGACACAAGACCTATTATATTTTCATGTGTAAAATGCGGGATAATGTACAGTAACATGTGAGTTACCTATATATGACCAAAGAACTAAATAACCAGGGAATACTACTAATTATAATTGATTTATATATGGTATAAATGTGCTGAGATCAGATTCCTTCATTATCCTCCCCCTGCAGCTCTGTACTATGTATTCTATAAGTGTAACTATTAAAGTTGTGATATTGAGGAATACATTACACAGAGCTGTGCTAAGATCAGGTTCACTTCATTATCCTCCCCCTGCAGCTCTGTACTATGTTATTCTATAAGTGTACTATTAAAGTTGTGATATTGAGAATACATTACACAGAGCGGTGCTATGATCAGGTTCACTTCATTATCCTCCCCTGCAGCTCTGTACTATGTTTATTTCATAAGTGTAACTATTAAAGTGTGATATTGAGAAATACATTACACAGAGCTGTGCTAAGATCAGTTCACTTCATTTCCTCCCCCTGCAGCTCTGATCTATGTTATTTCTATAAGTGTAACTATTAAGTGTGATATTGAGAAATACATTACACAGGGCTGTGCTAAGACAGGTTCACTTCATTATCCTCCCCCTGCAGCTCTGTACTATGTTATTTCTATAAGTGTAACTATTAAAGTTGTGATATTGAGAAATACATTACACAGAGCTGTGCTATGATCAGGTTCACTTCATTATCCTCCCCATGCAGCTCTGTACTATGTATTTATGTTTCCATAAATGGACCTTTGAATGGTGAGTGTCAGAGGTGTTTCAACCACCCAATAGACCTTAAGTTTCCCAGAAAAGGATTGTTTGTTTAGCTTATCTAGTCGATAAGATAAATAACTATATTTAATTAATTCCAGTTTAAACAGGATTCTCTTAAAATCCACCGCAGGTTTTAGGCGGATACCACGTTGCAACGTACCAGAATCGTGCACACAGCATGATTACGTGTTGTGAATCCGGTGCGTTGTCTTGCGTATGAATTTTGCTATTTCTGTTTTGGAACGCTGAGTTACCAAAACGGAACGCGCGATCAGAAACAGCGTCAAAAATAGCGCCGTCATAGTAAAGCTGGGAGAGCCAGGAAGGATGGAAAGGAACAATACAGCGGAGTTCAGCTCAGTAAACTTGTCTCTTTTACACACGCTCAGTGCACTTTACCCAGGCAAGGCAAAGCTCTCTAACGCGCTACTTTCTTAGGGAAAGAATAACCGCAGAGCTTAGTCTGAATGGAATAATGGCTCTGGTTATGGAGACACCATTGCGCCCCCTTGTGGCCACAAAAATGATTTATTTCACAATTGATTATAAATGTCCACCTTACGATGTTAAATACCCACATTGTATCAATCTGTGTGTGACTATCATACAACCGGATCTGGGTGTGAGAAGGGAAATCTGATGTTGTAAGATCTTCCAAACGCGATTCGCCAATTGGCCAATATCAGAATATCCAATATTGCCCAATCAGGATTGCTGTGTGTATGGCCACCATTAGTGTGATGTATGAAATGGAATTAGAGATCAGATCTCCCCTGTGGTCACGTGGAATAGTTATAGGGAGAGATTTAACACAATGTTCCAGAAACAACCACACAATCACACGTCAGAATGAATCACAAATGATCTCGGACTGACCAATCACAATGAAGATGAAGTCACCAGTGGACTGACAGACCGACAAGATACTCGGCCATTCACATACAGAATATACTAGAGAGGATAGATTAGAGGTAGGTGATAGATATAGATTAGGTAGGTGATAGATATATTAGGTGATAAATAATAGATTAGGTTGTTAGAGATGGTTATAATAGATAATATATTGGGTAAGTAGGTGATAGATTAGGTAGGTGACATATATAAGGTGACTGCTATATATTAGGTAGGTAGGTGACTGCTATATTACATGATAGATAATAGATTAAGTAGGTGTGATCGATTAGGTGGTAGGCAGGTGAAAGATAATTAGTGATAGTAATATATAGGTAGTGGTAGGTGATTGTTATATTACATGATAGATAAGATTAAGTTAGTAGTTGATCGATTTTTTCTTTGGTGATAGACAATAGATTAGTTGGGAGGCAGGTGAAAGATATATTAGATGATAGATCATATATTAAGTAGGTAGGTGATGTTGTTATTTACATGATAGATAATATATTAAGTAGGTAGGTGATAGATTAGGTGAAGACAATAGATTAGTAGGTAAAACGTACATTCAAGGGGAAGATTTCCAGGGGAAACGTTGGGGACAGAAGATCGGGTCGGGCCTGGTCCAATTTTCGCTTCTCCCATAAACTGCTTGAATGTGCGAGCGGGCGATTGGAAAAAACGGAAATGACAAAAATCATATTTAAGCAATTTGTTGAAATTTATTGGATCGGTCATATTTCAAATCCCGTGTATGGGGTCTTTACATAATATGTCGATCCCGTGTATGGGGGTCGTTACATAATATGTCGTATCCGTGTATGGGGGGGTCTTTTACATTTAATAATGTCATCCCGGTGTTGGGGGTCTTTACACAATATGTCATCCCGTTTGGGGGTCTTTAAAAATATGTCATCCCGTGTATGGGGTCTTTCCATAATATGTCGATCCCATGTATGGGGGACTTTACATAATATGTCGATCCCGTGTATGGGGTCTTTACATAATATGTCGATCCCGTGTAGGGGTCTTTACATAATATGTCGATCCCTGTATGGGGGACTTACATAATTGTCGTTCCGCCCCGTGTATGGGACTTTACATAATATGTCGTATCCTGTGGTATGGGGGGCTCTTTACATAATATGTCGATCCCGTGATATGGGGGTCTTTACAATATGTCGATCCGTTTGGGGTCTTTACTAATATGTCAATCCCGTGTATGGGGGTCTTTACATAATATGTCGATTCCGTGTATGGGGGTCTTTACACAATGTCGATCCCGTGTATGGGGGTCTTTACATAATATGTCATCCGTGTATGGGGGTTTCATAATTATGTCGATCCCGTGTATGGGGGTCTTACATAATATGTCAATCCCGTGTATGGGGGTCTTTACACAATATGTCAATCCCGTATGGGGGACTTTACACAATATGTCAATCCGTGTAGGGGTCTTTACATATATGCGATCCCATGTATGGGGGTCTTTACATAATATTTCGATCCCGTGTATGGGGGACTTTCAATAACTCTTGAACCCAGGGAGGTAGGAGATCGTACCATTCCGCTCTTGAACCCAGGGAGGTAGGAGAAGTACCATTCAGCTCTTGAACCCAGGGAGGTAGGAGATCGTACCATTCCGCTCTTGAACCCAAACACCATCGGGTCGGATCAAAGTTGCGTTCTAAGTGAGACACCACATTTGTTACATATATCACGCGTCCTCTTTCACCCTAGTCCGACGAGTGACATGATGGCGGATCGACAGATTTGTCTTCTAGTGAGACTGGGCGATATTGCTCTGTATCAAGACCATATTGGAACCCATATCCCTCCCTGTTGTGTATACATATCTACGCTTAATGCACTGTCAAGCTACCACACCTCCAGGAGCCATGGCAGATTCCCTCCCGTCGGTTGCCATCATCTAGCATGACTTGGTACTGTGAGCGGAGTCTAGACTGACGCTCTCCCCAATCTAGAGTGTTACACCACCGGTTCAAGAAACAATGACGACCCCAAAGGACACCCCCGAGAACCAGACGACGAAGAATACAGCGAAAGTGAACAGACTAAGAAAACCAAGAACCAGCATCTGTGCACCCCACCACACACTAGAAAGCGTTGACCCCAGACCCAACCAACAATCACATCCGGCCGCTGCAGGGTTATGTAAATACAGATCGCTATACTGCTTCCATCCCGGGCAGACTGGCTTTACCATTTATTCAAAAAACACAAAATGTCTATGTAACAGGCTATGTACCGTCTAGGTCACAATCTATATACCCCGGTTATATAACCAATCTATCTCACCGTCTCTGTCACCGTCTATGTACCCACTACTCACAGTCCAGACACCAATGATCTAACATATGTAACACTCTCTTACCGTCTACTCCACAATCTCTATAACCAGTCTATGTCCCGTCTGGAACACCCCCAAGTCTTATGTCGACAGCTCTATGCTCATCACAGTCTATGTCAAAACAGTCTATCACAGTCTATGTAACCAATATTAAGTCTATATAACCCAATTTTATATAAACCGTCTATCGAACAATATATTACCAGGTCTATTTAAACACCTATATCACACGTCTATGTAAAACAGTCTATTGGAACCTCTATGTAACAGTCTAGTAACAGCTCTATGTAGATACCAGTATCAATCAACAGTCATGTAGACATATCTATAGACAGTTCTATTCCATCGTATAACACTCTATTAACAGGTATATGTAACAATCATATAACAATTCTTAAACCAATCTAGTGTACAACTCTCTATAACATCTCTATAAAACAACAATAAACAATATACTATAACAGTCTATGTAACCACTATTAGATTTAACAATCTTATATACACCAGTCACGAGAAAATCTCTATAACAGTCTACTATGTAAAAATCTATATCACAGTTCTATGAACACTCTATACACAGTGATGATATAACATGTATACAACAGTCTACTGCTAAAAAGTATATAACAGTCTATGTACCAATGTATGGAACAATCTATTGTAACAAGCTGATATAACCCTCTATTGTAAACCCACCGTGCCCTATGGATTTATTTAAGACCTACCTTTATTTGGCTGAAAAGGCTATGTACAGGCTATATAATTTTTTCAGGTCTTCAACGTAACACCTATCTATATAACATCGTATGTAACAGTCTATGTAAACACAATGTACTATTGTAACAATCTAGAGAACAAGCTTAGAAAACCCATTGCTAGGAGAACAGGCGTAGATAACAATCTAGACAAATCTATGGAAACAAGCGATATAAAAATCTATGTAACCAGTCTATTTAACAGTCTATGTAACAGTCTATGTAACAGTATATGAACAATCTATGTAACAATCTAATAACAGTCTATATAAACCATCTATATAACAATCTATATAACAAATCTATAAACAGTGATATAACAATCCTAGATAACAATTATTATAAAATCTATAAACAGTCGATATAGCAACTCTATATAACAATCTATGTTAACCAGTCTATATAACGCACCCACTATGTAAAAAACAAAAAAAAAAATCTTATTGTAACAATCATGTAACAGTATATATAACAATCTATATAACAAACTATGTAACAGTATATGTAACAGTCTAGTAAAAGTCTATGTAACGTCTATGTAACAGTCTATGTCCCCGTATGTAACAATCTATGTAACAATCTATGTAACAGTCTATTGTAACAATCTATGTAACTCTATATAACGCTAGGTAACAGTCTCAATAAAATATTATATAACAATCTATATTACCAATCTCACATAAAAAAAGTTAATAAACATCTATAGAACAATATATATAAACCGTCTATTATAACAGTCTTTATATAACAATATATATAAAAAAAATTATGTGAACAATCTATTATAACAGTCTATAATAACAATTACCGGTAAACAGTCCTTATAACTATCTATATAAACAATCTAGATAAAATCTATATAACAAGATATATAACCAGTCTATGTAGCAATCATATAGCAATCTATAATAACAATCTAATAACAATCTATATAACAATCTAGTAACAATCTAGGTAACAAACTATACAACAATCTATGTAACAAATCTAGATAACTAGTCTATGTAACAATCTATGTAACAATCTATATAACAAATCTATATAACAATCTATATAACAAATCTATTGTAACAATCTATGTAAACAGTCTATATAAAACCCCCCCCCAAATATAGGTAACGAGTTATTATAACAATCTATATAACCAATCTATATAAAATCTATATAACAGTCTATGTAACAGTCTATGTAACAATCTATATAAACAATCTATATACAGTTCTATCTGTAACAGTCTATGTAACAATCTATATAGCAATCTATATAAACAATCTATAGAGCATTCTAAGAACAAACTTACATAACATCTATGTAACAATCTAGATAACAGTCTATATAACAATCTGTGTAACAGTTATATAACCTACTAGATAACAATCATATAAAATCGGATATAACAATCTATATAACAATCATATAACAGGTCTATGTAGCAAATCTAGATAGCAATCTATTTAACAATCTATCTAACAATCTATATAACAATCTATGTACAATTAGGCTAACAAACTATTACAATCTATGTAACAATCTATAATAACAGTCATATAACAATCTAATACAATCTATGTAACGTCTATGTAACAGTCTATGTAACAATCTATTACATCTATGTAAACCGTCGATGTAACAATTATATAACAATTCTATATAAACAGTCTATATAAAAGTCTATTGTAACAATCTATCTATAACAATCTATATAACAGTCTATATACAGTCTATGTAACATCTAATGTTAACAATCTATGTAACAGTCTATTGTGTAACGTCTATGTAACAGTCTATGTAACAATTATTATATTACAATCTATGTAACAGTCTATGTAACAGTGATGTAAACAGTTCTAAGGTAACAGTACTATATAACAGTCTATATAACAGTTATATACCAATATATATAACAGTCTATATAACCCCAATTATGATAACATCTATATAACAAATCTTGTAACAGTCTAGTTAACATCTATGTAACCAATCATCTAACAATCTATGTACAGTCGATAAACAGGCTAATAACAATCTATAAACAATCTATGTAAACAGTCTATATAACAGTCTATATACCAATCTATATAACAGTCTATATAACAATTTATATAAACAATTATATAACAATCATGTAACAGTCTATGTAACAATCTATGTAACTTAATCTAGTATAACATTATGTAAACAGTCTATATAACAGTCTATAACAATCTATATAACAATCTAATGTAAACAGTCATGTAAACAGTCTATAGTAACACTCTATATAACAATTTAATAAACAATCGTCTATATACCAATTCTATTATTAAAGTCTAATATAACAATCTAATAACAAGCTATATAACAGTCTTATAACAGTCTATTATAACAATCTATATACCAGTTATATAACAGTCATATAGAACAGTCTATGTAACAATCTATATAAACAATCTATATAACAATCTATGTAAACTGTAACAATCTGATATAACAGGTCATGTAACAATCTATTAACAGTATAGGAACAGTCTATATAAAAGCTAGTAAAATCTAATAAAACAATTATATAACAAACTAGATAACAGTCATTGTAACAGTCTTATATAACAATCTATGTAACAATCTATGTAACAATGTATGTAAACCAGTCTATCTAACAGTCTAAACAATCTATATACAGTTCTATGTAAACAATCTATATAACAATCGATATAAACAGTCTATGTAAAACAGTTCTATGTAACAGTCTATGTAAAACCATGTATGTAACAATTTATGTAACAGTCTATATAACAGTCTATTAACAGTCTATATAACAATCTATATAACAATCTATATAAACATCTATATAACCAACTATATAACAATCTATGTAACAGTCTATATAACAATCTAAGAACAATACTATATAAGCAGTCTATATAACAATCTATATAAACAGTCTATGTAACAATCTATATAACAGTTCTATATAACAATCTATATAACAGTCTATATAAACAATTCTATGTAACAGTCCTATAGAACAATTCTATGTAAACAGTCTATTATAACAGTCTATATAACAATCTATATAACAGTCTATGTAAAACATATAAACAGTCTATGTAACAAGTCTATGTAACAATCTATGTAACAGTCTATATAACAATCTATGTGTAAACATCTATGTAAAGTCTTCTATATAACAAATCTATATAACATTCTATATAACAGTCTATATAAACAATAATAATAACAGTCTATATAACAATCAGATACAGTCTATGTAACAATCTATATAAACAGTCTATGTAACAGTCGAGGGTATGTAACAGTCTATGTAACAAATCTATATAACAAATCATATAACAATTATATAACAGTTATGTAAACAATCTATATCAAAACAAACAGTCTATGTAACAATCTATATAACAGTCTATATAACAATCTATGTAACAGTTCTATATAACAGTATATATAAACAATTATATAACAGTCTATGTAAACAATCTATATAACAGTCTATGTAACAATCTAATAAACAGTCTATATAACAATCTATGTAACAAGCTATGTAACAGTCTATATAAACAATCTATATAAACAATCTATATAACAGTCTATATAAACATCTATATAACAGTCTATGTACAATCTATAGAACGTCTATTTACCAGTCTATGAACAGTCTATGTAACATTCTATATAACAAATTCCTATATAACATCGATATAACAATCTATATAAAGTCTAGTAAACAATCTATTATAATCCGTCTATGTAACAACTATCTAAACAGTCATATAACAATCTATAGAACAGTCTATGTAACAAGCATACTCGCTCCAACAATATATGTAACAGTCTATATACACAACTGTCTATCTATAAACACCAGTCTATGGAAAATGAACGCTATGAGACACACGTCTACCTCCCGAGACACTACCCCCCCTGTAAACCAATCTACCTATAACACGTCTATCATCCACCTAACCAATCCTCCCCTCTAACACTCTATGCTAACAGTCTATGTTAACAATTATATAACAACTCCACTTATAAAAGTCTATATAACAATCCTGTACAACGTCTAGTGTAACAATCTATTGGTAAACCAGTATATGCTAACAATCTACTAAACCAATCATGTTAACGGTCTACTATAACAATTATCTAACAATGGATTGTATCACAGTATTATAACGTACATAAGACCCCCAGCTCACGTACCCGTGCCCCTAACTCCGGGAGAACCACCACTATATCTATATACTTACCCTATGCTCTATGTATTATCTCCGTATATGTAAAGTATGTCTATACCCTTACAAGTGACCCTATTGTCAACCAATCTATATAAACAGTCTAATAACCGTATATGTACACATCTACCCAGCCCCCCCCCTCCCTATAACACATCTTATATACCACCAGTCTATCTAACCAATCCTAGTGTACACAATCAGTCTATGTAACAATCTATATAACCCAATTATTTAAACAATCTATATAAAAAACAGTCTATAAAACAATCGATATAAAGGCTATGTAACACTTATATAACAGTGTCTCTGTAACAATCTATATAACAAGTATTTATAACAGTCTATATAACAATCTATAGGAACAGCTATGTAAGAAATCTATATAAAGTCTATGTAACAGTCTATAGATAACAGTATAATGTAACAGTCTATGTAACAATCTATGTAAAAATCTATGACGTAACAGGTCTCTAGTTAACTAATCTATATAAACAATCTAGATACCAATCTAGCGTATAACAATCTATATAACAGTATATAGAACAGGTCTATATAACGTCTATATAACAATCCTATACTAACCAGTCTATTGGAACATCATATAACAGTCTATTGAACAATTACTATAACAGTCTATATAACAGTCTATAACACAATCTTATTATAACAATGCTATTATACCAGTGATATGTAACAATCTATATAACAGTCTATGTAACAGTCGTATTATAAACAGGTCTATATAACAGTATATAGAACAATTAGATAAACAGTCTATGTAAAATCTATATAACCAGTCTATGTAACAGTCTAATATAAACAGTCTATGTAACAGTCTATGTAACCAGTCTATGTAACAGTCTATGTAAACAGTCTATGTAACAATCTATATAAAACAGTCTATATAACATCTAAATAACAGTCTATGTAACAATTTATATAACAGTCTAGATAACAGTATATGTAACAGTATAGCTAACAGTCTATATAACAATCTATGTAAAATTATAACAGTCTATGTAACAGTTATATAAAATCTATGTTGTTAACAATCTATACAGTTATAACAGTCAATAAAATATCATATAAAAGCTATAGTAACAGTATATGATAAACAGTCTATGTAAACACAGCATAAAAGTATAACAGTCTATCAGTTAACGGTCTATATAACAATCTATTATAACAAATCTATGTAACAATTATGTAACAGTTCTATATAACAATCTATCAACCAATCTATGTAACAATTATGTAACAGCTCTATATAACAGTCTATGTAACAATCTATATAACAATCTATGAACATCTATATAACAGTCTACTATAACAGTCTATATAAACAATATAGATAACAAGTCTATATGAACAATCTATACAGGTCTATTATAACAATATATATAACAGCTAGTGTAACAATCATATAACAGTCTATATAACAGTCTAGTAACCAGTTCTATTTAACAGTCTAGTAACAGTCTATATACAATCTATATTAACAATCTATGTAAACAATATATGTAAAACAGTCTTATAAAAATTATATAACAATCTATGTAACAATCTATGTAAACAGGCTAGTATAACCAGTCTAGTTAACAGTATGGTAAACAGCTATGTAACAATCTATGTGGACCAGAAGTACACAGCAGACTGCACTCAGCAAACAGGCAAGGGGGGGGGGGGGGGTCCGGCACCCAGTAACACGTCCCTGTATGATATATGGGGAGATAGGAGGATTATAGATCTATATGATATATATATATATATATATATCTATAATATATCTATATTACAATTCCTCTATGTGGCCCTCCTAGGTAAGATTGGAGGTCCGGGCCCCAACAATCAGCTTTTTTTAAATCAGATGTCGCACTTGTGGAATGAACCATACATGCAATCAATCATTGATAAAGGACCAGACAGAACTTCTGGAACCAAAACTGAGTTAGGGTTCCGGTCTTTAAACAGCTGTTCACAAGTATGTTTCATTCACGAGGTATTGGCTTGGGGGGGGGCCTTTTTTTGCTACCTGCTCACCTGAGGAGGGGGGACCTTCCACCCCCTGAAACATTGTGTTCTGATGTTGGTACCAAATAAAAGTTTTAAACCGTTTTTGAGAGTGCGACCCTCACTTGTTTTATTTGCCTTGTAATTCTATCCTGGAGGGTTAGATGACTTGAGGACTGAAGCACCACAGGTTGGACCTTCACTACATGCCTACATCCTGCCCCCAGGGTGCAGTAGTTATGCCACGGTGGTGGTGAGGAGACAAAATGTGTGCAGAGAAACCCACTGATGCTGTAATTGGACGGACAAAAAGAGAACTCAATAATAGTGTTATCGTTTAAACGTGGTGCTGAATTTGCCCACAACCAATCAGAAGTATTTAACATTTGAAGCTAAATTGATTGGGTGGGGCAAATAAGCACATTTATTAAATTAAGAACTTTATTGAATAACCCTGTTGTCTTTTGCTTTAAAACTGTAGGACACGATCTCTGTGCTACTACAAGTTATCTAGGCCTACTTTACTACCCCTGAGCCATAATGCAAAAGTAACAGTGTAGCCAAATGGGGACTGGTGTAGCCAATAAAGAGTCTTACGCGGCTATTACCGCTATCGGCATTGTGTGTTTAAAGTCACGGTAACCGATGGTACCAACAACACGTTTAATGACGACTGTTAGGAACAAAGTTAACAGTACGCAACCCATGTAACAGGCCGAAAGACGTCTTTAAAGCCGTGAATTACAATCCCGTTCGCTATGCACTGAGAGTCATTATTCGGCTCTGGGGCATTGCCTAAAGGGGGCGACGAGAGTAATACCGAATCTCGGGAAGTAGCGTCGGCTTACTTCATAATCAGGTTAAAGAGTTGAAGATGTAAAATAAGGAAGTGTCGTGTTTAAAAGTACATGTCGGACCCCGTGGGCAGGCCCATACCTCTTTCACCATACATGGGATCAGCAAGACGTGAACACGGAGTTACATGTTTATCACATTGATCCCCAACAGCATGTTATATTAAAGACCAGAAATATAACCACAGACCGGTATTCCCGAGTCCTCTTCAAGAAATTCCGGTAAAACCATCGAGCAGGATCAACAGAAAAACCCATGGCAGCTCCAACACTTGGGCTTTGAAAATGTCACAAAAGGGGGACCCAAAGACTGTAATAGAACCAATGAAGATCTATAGTGACCAAACCACACAGTACCATTCAGTCTTGACCCGGGATGTAGAGAGAGGAGACCGGATACCATTCAGCTCTTGAACACGGGGGTAGGAGATGGTACCCATTCAGCTCTGAACCCAGGGAGGAGTGAGATTCGTACATTCTGCTTGAACCCAGGGAAGGTAGAGACAGTAGCATTCTTCTTGACCCAGGGAGGTAGGAGATCGTTACCATTTCCGCTCTTGAACCCAGGACGGTCAGGAGAAGTACCATTCAGCTTCTTGAACCCAGGGACGGGAGGAAGCTCCAACCCCCACCCCCCCCCAGGGGAGGTAGGAGAAATCGTACCATTCCGACTCTTGAACCCAGGGGAGGGTAGAGACAGTAGCATTCTTCTCTTGAACCCCAGGGAGGTAGGAGACAGGACCAGTCTGCTCTTGAACCCAGGGAGGTAGGAGATATACCAGTTCTTTCTCTGAACCAGGAGAGGTAGGAGACAGTACATTCTTATCTGTGAACCCATGGAGGTAGGGACAGTACCATCTCTGCCTTGAACACCCAGGGAGGGAGGAGACCCCAGCTACCATTTTTCTTGAACACCTACCGGCGGTAGGAGAGTGGTAGCATTACCGTCTTGAACCCAGGGAAGGTAGGAGGGGTACCATCCTGCTCTTGAACCCAGGGAGGTAGGAGACAGTACCATTCTTCTCATTGGAAACCAGGGACTCGGTAGGAGATAGTACCATGTCGCTCTTGAACCCAGAAATTGGGAGGTAGGAGAATGGTACCCTTCTGCTCTTGAAACCCAGGGAGGTAGGAGACCGCGATACCATTTTACTCTTGAAACTTTTAACGGGACGTAGGAGACTACGTGGTACCATTTTTATTCTTGAACCCAGGAGGTAGTGAGGCGGTACCATCCAATGTTTTGAAACACTAGGGAGGTAGGAGACGGTACCATTCTTCTCTTGGAACCCAGGGATGTAGGAGAGGTACAATTCCCTCTTGACCAGGAGGTAGAGCTGGGGACCATTCCCGATTGAACACAGGGAGTAGAGATGGTACCATCCCCTTGAACCCAGGGAGGTGAGGAGTATGGTCCATTCACCTATTGACCCAGGGAGGTAGGAGAATCGGTACATTCCCTCTTGAACCCGAGGGAGGGTAGGAGATGGTACCATTCCCCTTTGAACCCAGGAGGAGGTAGGAGAATGGTACCATTCCCCTCTTGAAACCCCAGGGACGGTAGGAGATGGTACCATCCCACTCTGGAAACCCAGGAGATAGGATAGAAGACGATACCATTATACTCTGAACTTAGGAAGTTAGGAGAGCTAACATTCAGCTCTTGAACCAGGGGAGTAGGAGGAGATAGGTTAACTATAGACAAGAAAATGATGATGGGGGAAGCACACTACAGGTGATACCAAAATGTGTTTATTAAAACAACATACACAAACGTTTCGGGACGCACTGTCCCTTCCTCAGGTACCGAAACGTTTGTGTATGATGTTTAAAATAAACACATTTTGGTATACACCTGATTAGTGTGACTCCCCATCATCCTTTTTCTGTGCTATGAACGATTTTGGGCCCTTGGGTTAGGGCTAGGGGGATAGCACTACTTATTTTGTCTGGCATACAGTCGAGGTAGGAAGATAGTACCATTCACGCTTTGAACCAGGGAGGTAGGCGACGTACCATCCGCTCTTGAAACCCAGGGAGGATAGGAGAGGTTACCATTTACTCTTGAACTTAGGGAGGTAGGAGATGGTACCATTGCTATTCTTGAACCAAGGAGTAGGAGACGGTACCATTTTCTCTTGAACCAAGGGAGGAGTAGGAGGACGTACCATTTTAGATCGTGAACCAGTGGAGGGTAGGAGACAGTACCCTTTACTCTTGAACTGTGGGAGGTAGGCGATTGTACAAATTCTTGCTCTTGAAACCCAGGGAAGTAGGAGAAGCGTACCATTCTGCCTTAAACCAAGGGACGGTAGGAGACGGTACATCTCAGGCTCTTGAACCCAGGATTAAGGTAGGAGACGATTCCATTGCTCTTGAACCAAGGAGGTAGGAGATGGTACCATTCAGCTTTGAAAACACAGGGAGGTGGAGACCCGGTACTATTCAGCTCTTTGAACCCAGGCAGTAGGAGACGGTACCATTCAGGCTTGAACCCAGGGAGGGTAGGAGACGATTAGCCATTCTGTTAAAAAGCCATTGTTTTTGCTATGGGTGACAGCTCGTTCCACTACGACTCCCCCATTTGTGTACAGTCATGTGATGTGTTACACAAGTACAATCATTTACACCCATCACAACCATGACGTTACAACCTACACTGAACGTCCGTTTCTCGGCACGGTGTGTATGCGTTTGGTCAGGTGTTGTTTGTTGATCGCCATGAGCGTGACCAGTGCTCAGGGGTGTGGGTTGGTGCCAAGATTGGTGGTGTGTAGAGGCTTTAGGGTATTAAAATGGCACCAACAAGGGACCTATTATATTTTCAGTGTAAAATGGCGGGATCTGTACAGTAACATGGAGTTACATATATATGCGCCAAAGAACTTAATAACAGGGAATAAAATAATATATAATTGATTTATAAGGGGTATATAATGTGCTGAGATCAGATTCAATATTTCATCACACCCTGCAGATCTGTATATGTATTTCTAGAAGTGTTAACTAGGAAAAGTTGTGATTGATGAGGAATAACATACACAGAGCTGTGCTAAGAATCAGGGTCCCTTCATTATCCTCCCCCGCAGCTCTTACACGAGTTATTCTAAAGTGTAACGATATAAAGTGTGTGATTTGAGAAATACATTACACAGAGCTGTGATGATCAGTTCCACTTCATTATCCTCCCCCTGCAGCTCTACTATGTTATGTTCGTATAAGTGTAATATTAAAAGTTTTGTGCATATTGAGAAATTACATTACACAGAGCTGGCTAAGATCAGTTCACGTCATTTCTCTCCCCTGCAGTCATGTGACTATGTTATTTCTATAAGTGTAACTAATTAAAGTGGATATTGGAAAATACGCAATTACACAGGGGCTGTGCTAAGATCAGGTTCACTTCATTTCCTCCCCACTGCAGCTCTGTACTATGTTATTCTATAAGTGTAACTACTTCAAGTTGTGTTATTGGAGAAAATAAATACATACACAGAGCTGTGCTATGATCAGGTTTCACTTCATTATCCTCCACCAGCAGCTCTGACTATGTATTCATGTTTCCATTTAAATGGACCTTTTGGAATGGTGAGGTGTACAGGAGGGTGTTTCAAACCACCACCAATAGACCTTATAAAGGTTCCCAGAAAAGGATTGTTTTGTTAGCTTACTAGCGATAAGATTAATAACTATATTTAATTAGATTCCAGTTAAACAGCGATTCTTTAAAATCCAAACGCAGGTTTGTTAGGCTCATGACCACGTTTGCAAACGTACCAGAACGTGCACACAGACATTGATTCACGTTAGTTGGTGAATCCGGCTCGTGCGTGTGTCTTGGTATTAGAAGTTTGCTAATTTATGTTTTGGAACAGCATGAGTTACCAAAAAACGGAAGCGGATCAGAAAACAGCGTCAAAAAAATAGCGCCGTCATAGTAAAAGCTGGGAGAGCCAGTGAAGGATGGAAAAGGACCACCAATACGCGGAGTTTCACGCTCAGGTAAACTTGTCTCTTTACACACGCTCAGTGCACTGTTACCCAGGCAAGGCCAAAGCTCTCTAACGCGCTACTTCTTCTTAAGGGGAAGAATATAACCGCAGAGCTTAGCTGAATGGCAATAAGGGCTAGGGTTATGGAGACACCATTGGCCCCCTTGTCGGGGCCACGAAAATAATGATTTAATTTCACAAGTGATTATAAATGTCACACTTACGATCGTGAAAGTACCAACAATTGTATCAATCTTGTGTGGGACGTCTCATAACAAACCGGATTGGGTGATTAGAACGGGAAAATCATCATGAACTGTCCTGTAAGATCTTCCAAACGCGATTCCCAATGGGCCAATATCAAGAATATCCAATATTGCCAATCAGGATTGCTGTGTGATGGCACACCATTGTGTGATGGTTATGGAAAGGAATTAGAGACAGATCTCCTGTGGTCACGTGGAATAGTATTAGGGAGAGATTAACAACAAGGTGCCAGAAACAACACCACAACTCACACGTCAGAACTGAATCACAAATGACTCAGGACTGACCAATCACGATGAAGATGACGTCACCAGTGGACTGACAGACCGACAAAGATACATATCGGCAATTCACATTACAGAATATACATAGTGAGAGGATAGATTAGGGTAGGTAGGTGATAGATAATAGTATTAGGTAGGTGATTAGAATATTAAGGTGATAAAATAATAGATTAGGTTGTAGGAGCATGGTTATAAATAGATATATATTGGGTAAGTAGGTGATAGATAGGTAGGGTGAAATCATAAGGTGAACTGTAATATATTGTAGGTAGGTGGAGGATGAGTATTTACATGATAGATAAAGATTAAGTAGGTAGGTGATCGATTAGGTGGTAGGCAGTGAGTGAAAGATATATTAGATGATAGATAATATAGTAGGTTAGGTAGGTGATTGTTATATTACATGAAGATAATAGATATATAGGTAGGTAGGTGATCGATTAGGTGATAGACAATAGATAGGGATGGTAGGCAGGTGAAAGATATATTAGATGTAGACTAATATATTAAGGAGGTAGGTGATTGTTATATTACATGATCGATAATATATTAAGTAGGTAGGTGATTAGATTAGTGTGAAGCACATAGATAGGTAGTAAAACGTACATTCAAGGGGAAGATTCCAGGGAAACGTTGGGGACAGAAGATCGTCGGGGTCGGGCCGGTCAAATTTTCGCGTCTCCCATAAACTGCTTGAAATTGTCGAGCGGGCGATTGGAAAAAAACGGGAAATGACAAAAATCAATATTTAAGCAAGTTGTTGAGAATTTAGTGGATTTGTCAATATGGTAAAATCCCGTGTATGGGGGTCTTTACATAATATGTCGATCCCGTGATGGGGGTCTGTACATAATGATGCGATCCGTGTATGGGGTGGGTCTTTAATAATATGTCAATTCCCTGTGTAATGGGGGTCTTTAACACATATGTCAATCCCGTGTACGGGGGTCTTTACAAATATGGATCCCGTGTATGGGGTCTTTACATAATATGTCGATCCATGTCTGGGGGACTTTACATAATATGTCGATCCCGTGTATGGGGTCTTTACAAATATGTCGATCCCGTGTATGGGTCTTTAACATATATATGCGATCCCGTTGTATGGGGGACTTTAACTAATATGTCGTTCCCGTGTATGGGGCGCGTTTACATAATATGTCGTTCCCGGTAGTGGGGGGTTCTTTACATAAATGGTCGATCCGTGTATTGGGGGTCTTAAATAATATGGTCGATCCGTGTATGGGGGTCTTACCTATATATGTCATCCGTTGTATGGGGGTCGTTCATAATAGTGTCGATTCCGTGTATGGGGGGTTTACACAATACTGTCGATCCCAGTGTAGGGGGGGTCTTTACAAATATGTCGATCGGGTATGGGGTCTTTACATAATATGTCGATCCCGTTGATGGGGGGGGGTCTTTACATAATATGTCAATCCGTGTATGGGGGGTCTTTACCACAATCATGTCAATCCCGTGTATGGGGGACTTTAACAATATGTCAATCCCGTTGTATTGGGGTCTTTACATAAATATGTCGAGTCCCATGTAGGGGGTCGTTACATAATATGTCGATCCTGGTATGGGGACTTACAAAATATGTCAGAATCCCGATGTATGGGGGTCTTTAAATAATATGTTGATTACCGTGTATTTGGGGGGACTTTAATAATTGCGTTCCCGTGGTATGGGGGACTTTACATAATAAGTCGTTCCCGTGTTGGGGGTCTTTACATAAATATGCGATTCCGTGTATGGGGACTTTACATAATATGTCGATCCTGTCATGGGGGTCTTACCACAGTTTGATCCAATAATAGTGATCTTTAGTTTAGCCCATTGCAGTCAGTAATAAACCACGTACAGGAGACCCCTTGTCACGTGAGGCACGGGTATAGAATGGTTGTCCATGGGTTTTAATAGGGAGTGATATGAATCATACCCCGCCCCCCCCCCCCCCCCCCTTGGATAAAATCACACTTATTCTACATTATTAAATCTCTATTTACATAGGGAGAAGGAACCAGATTATTCTACTCATCAATCCAACAGCATATCATCCACCTCCTGGGAATTCCGCCCGTGCGCGTGGTCCCTCCCCCAACATGCATATTTGCTCCATCCCCCATCAGAAGTTCAGCCAAAAATACTCGGATTGGTGCAGCTGCAACTTCCAAAGCACGAACACGATTGAAATCTCATGGTCCAGGGAGACGTGATTCCCTCCCACTGCGACTGCTACTGGATGGGCTAGGAAGAAAAGAACGGAGCTCTTGAACCCAGGGAGGTAGGAGATCGTACCATTCCGCTCTTGAACCCAGGGAGGTAGGAGACAGTAGCATTCTTCTCTTGAACCCAGGGAGGTAGGAGACGGTACCAGTCTGCTCTTGAACCCAGGGAGGTAGGAGATAGTACCATTCTTCTCTTGAACCCAGGGAGGTAGGAGACAGTACCATTCTTCTCTTGAACCCATGGAGGTAGGAGACAGTACCATTCTGCTCTTGAACCCAGGGAGGTAGGAGACAGTACCATTCTTCTCTTG